>JAVSBV010000001.1:6023394-6034410 GCA_033117975.1 Parotocinclus spilosoma
GGTGGACTCCATTTAAGCTGTAGAAACATCTCAAGGATGATCAGTGGAAATAGGATGCACCTGAGCTCAATTTTGAATACTTACGTAAATCTGATTTCTTAGTTTTTTATTTTTAATTAATTTTCAGAACTATCCCAAAACTTTTTTCACATGGTCATAATGGGGTATTTTGTGTAGAATTTTGAGGAAAGAGATTAATTTAATATAATTTGAAATACGGCTTTAACGTAACAAAAAGCGCTGTGAATACTTTCCGGATGCACTGTAGCAATTCTATTGCTTTGTGGTATACTAATTTATAATTATACTAATTTATTAATATAGTGGTGTACTGATGTAAGTTTTTAACTATTGCTAAATGTAAGTAAGTTGATGTAAGCTGATGTAAGTTTTTAACTATTTGTTCAAAGTTCAAGATCCAGCACTGCTAGCCTGCCATTTTTAGACCCCTGAGCAAGACTTTTAACCCTCTACTGCCTCACTGTGTTGCCTATTAAAGTTTCTATAGTGTTATTTTTGTTTGTTCTCAAAGCAGTTTTACAAATACCTAGGCCCATGGCACCTACTGAACAACCCTATCCCTGTGAAATTAAACCCTTATCCCTGTGAAATGAAACCCCTGAATTCCCTAATTGTGATGAGGATGATACCTTGCAAAGACCAGGACTGCTTTAATAAATACATAAAATAGAGAAAATAATTAAAAAAAAAATTAATGTGCGTACCTTGGCATTATTTAATCCAGTATACAAGCAGTCAGTGAAGCTTCTCATTTCATCAAGTTAACAGTGTTGGTGGAGAAAGGGGAGTTAGGGTACAGGTTAGGTAGAGGTGTGAGAGCTGAAACCAGTGTCAGATGAACAGCTTTGAGGGAAAACAGAATATGTAGTTAGATTTGACAAGAACACAGAGATATGTGGCAGCATTACAGTCCATAAAAGCTTGTGTGCAGTGTCATTACATCTGGGTAACACATCGGTGTTGTTGGCTCCTTTGATCTCAAAAGATCATGGTCATCTGCACCAGGGGTCATCCATCAGTTGTCAAGTTGCTACACCTGGTGTCACTGTATAGGCCAATGCCACATGGTCTCCAACAGTTAAAGCAGATGAAGTTGGCGAGTCGGGTGTCGTTGGAGCTTCCTCACCCCCCACTGGGTCTCTCTCCTTTTCTCTGCTGCCTCTGAATTGGTGCTGGACCACCAGTCAGCGGGGTCTGAGTCGACTTTGAAAGGTCTGCGGGGTTGAATCCACCTGCCTTTAAGTCACGTTAGCCCACGTCCTTGTAATGTAGCACAGGGTCATCATGTGAGTCTGAGGTCAGCTCACCATACAACACGTCCTTTGGAATTCGGATGCACTCCATGCGGCTGATGTGGCCTAGACAGTGCAGGAGTCTTTGGGTCAGCATAGCAAACGTTGGACATCCCTACCTTGGTCAGGACATCAGTGTTGGTGACACAGTACTGACAGGTAAGACATTTAATCGCTTCCATAAAGGAGAGTGCTCAGCATGCAGTCCTAATAAACTCTCATTTTGATGTTGGTCATGAGCATGGCGTTGGGCCAGACTGTCTTCTCAAGATCTGTTTCAGGTCGTTGTCACCCAGCCACAACCCATCTTCAGTGCTTTTACTGAGGAAAGAAGGTTGCATTTGCTGGCGTGAGCAGGGCAACCTTGCTATTTTAATCCATGACGGAACAGTGGTGAGCTTTGAGGCAGTGGTCCCAGCTCTCTTCAGGTAATTGAACAGGTCCTCCCATGTAGTTCTGGGCTGATTTATGACCTTTTTTGAGTTTTTCTCAGATTCATCCTTAACCCACGAGGTGAGATCTTGCATGGAGCCCCAGTCAGAGGAAGATTGACAGTCATTTTGTTTCTTCCATTTTATGGGGTATTGAATGCAGACTGATAGAGAAAAAATATTTTGAATTTACATTCACATCATTTTGTAGACACCCCAATGCAGAGCGACTTACTAAGGTGCTTTGTATTCAACATTGTAAACCAAACCTCATGTTATTACAAATAAGCAATAGATTATAATACAATCCAACCAGAACCAACCCAGCTATGATCTGATGTAGGACAAGAGACTGGACAACTGGGTGGCTTCCCTGGAGAGGAAGATTCGAAATTATCCTGATGTTATAGAGCAGGTACCTGCATGACTGGGTCAGTTTGGAAATGTGAGCATAGAAGTTTTTGTTTTTTTTTAACTTTAGCATAACAATGAGCTATCCAATAATACTTATACGGTTCATAATTTAATTCACACCAGATGCATTCACCAAATTTATGTTAATCTATTTACAATTACATTTAAAGTAATCCTGCATTTTGTACTATTCTGTGTTGTTCAGATGCTAGTAAATGTCCAACACTCTGGTAAAAGTATTCTATTGAAGTAGTCTTCCTGGTCCACAGTCATGTATTCAATTCTTAGCTGTTTGTGTTTATGATAAGGGTCACAGTACAAACATTTATTGGATATTATTATATTAATTATTTTCATGAACTGGATTAGTGTTGAATTGGATATGTTTCTGGGGTCAGTGCCTGTATCACTTATAATTGTAATCAGGATTTCCCCAGCCACAACAACTACCAGCTTAAATAGCTCAGGACAATGGTACTCCGTGGTAATGGTTCTGGACTACTAATTAGAGCGTTGCCAAACTGTCAAGAGTATAGTGCTCTGGATAAGTGTATTAGCTTAATACTGTAATTTGCCTGTATATTAATATAGATCAAGACATGACCTTGCAAGAAGTGCAACGTTAAAGCATTTTACTCATTTTAGCCCTGTGAAATGACCATCCATGAACAGGAGCTCTACTCACAGGGTTGAAAGAACCCTGTCTTTCGTGTTCATTGACAATAAGATCAGTGTGGATATAGCACTAAAGTGCTGTTGGTTTGAAACAAATGATGTACAAAAAAATGTATCACATCAACTTTAGTCATTTTAAGAAATGACATTAAAAAGAAAAGAACATGAGCCAACCAGTAGTGACCATTTTCGAAATGCTGTAAATGCAAATAAGCTTCAGTCAAAATTGAAGCAATTTGCATTTCTGACATCAAAATAAGAGGTGGGCTTACAGGCGTACAACAGTACGGCAATCACTATGTCATCCGTTCAAGCCCTGAAAGTGTTATAGGTCAACAAGGGTTCCACTGTCAAAGTTTATTTTTATATACCGGTAGTTCTATTTAGAACAGAGCATTGACTCAAAGCAGCTTCAAACCCACCTTTGTAGGCCCACCGAACATACTGAGCAAGCCTGGGGTGCCAGTGACAAGGAAAATCAATATGATAAAGCAATAAGGAATCTTCAGGAAGGCCAAGACTCCAAAAGAGACCAAACCTTATTGGACTGCCTATATGTGAAATGTTTATCTATTTATTTATTTTCATTTAATTTAATATTTTATTTAAAATTGCATCAGCATCAATGGCTATATTCACAACAGGCATGAGGTAACGCCAACACACTTGTCACCGACTAGTTTTGAGTGACGGTTAACACCAGGACATCAGAAGTACCGGGGCATTTAGAAAGACCTGGAGTAAATCCACACAGACATGGGGAGAACATGTAAACATTAAGAAAGTAATACATGCTTCACCGTCCCAACTTTTTTACATTTGTAAAATATTAATGACGGCCATGTTGACTTGCCCAGGCCATTTTTCCCCTTTTTTGTGCCATTTTAGCCTCCTTTGCCCCCCCAAAAGTGACCATCCTGCCTTCTCAGGCATTGAGACAAAAAAAGAACAAATAGAACAACAGGGGTTCATTTTGATGTCTCCAGATCTCCTATTGTGTGAGTGTGTGTATGCTGATGTGGTGTGAGGATGCTGGGGTGGGGGTGGTTGTGATGGCGGGTGAAACAAATAGCTGCATTGGGAGAGACGTGTGGCCTTCGCTTAAACAGAGCCATAAATCAGAATAGTGACATGGAGAGAGAGAGAGAGAAGGAGAGAGAAAGGGAATGGCTGAACTTCAGATTGCTTTGGCTCATTTTCTCCTACCTCTTACATTTTTGTTCATTATTCACCCTCTTCTCTTTGTGCAATTCACCACACCCTTTTAAAATCTCCCCCTGCTTTACCTTCCACAAATTTTCTCTCTCTTCTCTATCACTGGGTTAAAAGTTAATAAGCATAAGGCCATTCTTTTACGTACCAGACTCTTTCTGGCTCAGCCACCCATCTCCTTCTCCGTCTGCCCATCTTGTGTAAACTCCACAAGCACTCCCCTGGGGTCGCAACCAAATGTCATGGCCATGTTAACCCCCATCCAAATTCACACCACTGCCCCTATCCTTCATTTGGCCCTGCATATATTACACTCTGCATGTCCTCCAACGTCAACCACAGTTCACTGCCTGAAGAGGACAACCAAAGAGAGGAGATACGCCTACGGCAAGAAAGTCTGGAGCACAGACAATTGGGGTATAGTTTGTTTGATAAGGTATCATTAAAGTGAGAAATCTGGTACCATATTTTTGCAGATAAAGGAAGAAATCTGGTACCATTTTTGTACAGATGTTTTTAGTTCTTTTATATCCACAAATAATCTTTATGTTCTTTTATAAACTATTTTTTTTTTGTAGAGCCCATGTAGTTTAGTATGAGTGCTCAATGTATTGATTCAAGAAGTGTACTACTGAACTTTAGTATCAAGTTTGTCATTATTTCATGTTGGCTATATACAGTACATATTTGCTCAAATAAGGACAATTAAGTCCGTAAGTGATGGCAGTTAGTAAAGCCTAAACTAAAAAAATATATATATTTAGCCCTGACATATTCATTTATATGTTCAAATAAATTATAATTCGAAATAATTCAAGTGCTTAACCATATTGAGCTTCATTTAATTAATAATAATAATGGAAAAACATATCCAGGTAAAGCAAATAATTTTATATATTACATCTAGAATAGAGAATAATCATATCCTATTCTTAATTGGAATAAGGGACTGGATAACCAAATGATTTTTTTAGTAGAAAATAACTTGCAAATGTTTTTTAAGACCAATAATTTCATAAGCTTATTCTTAAATGTAATTTAAAAAATAAATACAATAATAATAGTAATAATAATAATAATAATTATCATCATCATCATCATCATCATCATAATGATAATAAATTAAATGTAATTTATTTTTAATTTTATTTTATGTAGGCTGTGTTGCATTTTACAGCTGACAATATTTAGACACATTTTGAATATTGGAAGTATTTACTATTAATGTTACTGTTATATATTAATTGAATCCACCCAGAGGACAAGGACTCCTAAAACATCAAATTTTCTTTCTTAAGTTTCAATGGAGCTCTAACTCTACTATTCTACTGTAAAATTACGTCCTGTACATTATTTGCTTCAAACCAACTCCGTTCCAAGCCATCAATGATTTCAAGTCTAAACCCTGAGGCATAAAAGCCCCAAGTCAAGATGTTCTCACCACCATGCTTCACATTTGGTGTTGGTGTTGGAGTGTAAATGATTAATCAATATATTTAATATGCCCATGAAAAGTTCACATTTGTGCCATTTTATCTGAACATGTTTGTCTACCAAGCAGAGTTCACAAATATTTTGTTTCTTAATTAGACTGTGTTTTACTACTTGCATTTGTAACTGTAATATTTAATATGGACTGATTACTTTTTAAATATTTTTTCATATTGAAAAATGCAATAATATAAATATGAACATTTACTGCATAGTAAAAAAAAAAATAGCAATGCATTTACATGTATACATTACATTTCAGGTCTAATCACCATAAGACATTAGTCTTGTTATGAAGTGATATACATAAAAAATGCTGGTAACTAAGGTAGCCTTTGGATGTACACAATTGGATAATGTTACAATAAATTACATTACAAGCCTAATGTTGTCTTCGTTTACACAGTTAATAAAACAAACTATGAATAATCATATCATTAATATGAACATGTCTTGGCTATGTTGTTAGTAAAGCAGCACTAATGTTCACTCAATTCCATTACATTATCTTACATTACAAGCCTTTTTTAAGCTGTTTCATACTTGACTAATCAATGTCAGTCATTATTTCGTTCACAAACTTTTCTTGCTTTTATTTTGTCAGTCAAAAGAGCTTTAATTTTTGTGAATGATATTAGTGACAGTATCAAGGGTGAAAATACCGTAAAATATTGTGCAATATAAAATAGTATGAGTTTAAAGAAGATATAATGATGAGAGGCAATAAAGACTGAGGACTGTACTAGCATCCGTATTTAAAATGTATGAATTTTTCGAGGTGCACATGGCTGTTTATTTTTTCCTTTTCCTGCACATTAAAGGTATCTAGCATAGCTAAAAGAACAGAAAGCCTTTTCCCTCTGCTCTTGGTTGTTGTGTTTGTGTGCTTTGGCATGATTAATATTCAAGTCCCCAACTCGGACATCTCCCCCCAAACCAGGGAGTGTACTGAGAGAATTTGTCCTAGTGATGATGATGGGTATGAGGATGAATACAATGAAGACACAAGAGTGGGAAGAATGAGAGTGGGTTTTGGAGGGAAAGTGACATTATGGAATAATATTTGAACCTAGAAGTGCAAGGTCCACCATTGTGCCATAATGTGGGACAAACGCTGAGAAGACTAAAGGGAGGAGGTAATCTAGTTGAAGAAGAGGAAAAGGGGAGGAGGAAGGGTGTGTGAGAGAGAAAGAGAAAGAGAGGAACCCCCTTAGCAGCGATTATGAAATGGTCTGTCACAGATTAGAACCGCAGGGAAGCAGGAGGGAGATGAGGCGCAGCCCCCCACAGACACACAGGCTAGCGAGGACGCTTCTGCCGAGATTACCTGCGGATATGTGCTACCAGCTGCTTGGGCACACAAACGCACACACACACACGCACACACATAAACATAAGGGAGGGTGAAAGAACCTGAGAGGAAGAGAGACACTAAGAAAGATAGAAGAAAAGCATGAAACCAAGACAGAGATGTATAGAAGGTAAAAGAGAAAGAATACAGAGCACAGTCAGAAAGTGAGAAATAAAAGAATAATAACCTCTAAAACAGCAGTGACTAAAAAGGGCCTCCGTGGCTTTGGCTCACAGAGGGCTGCACAGATAAACCCACATCATTTATCTGCTTCATGTCTCTTCCTTTTCTCGAGAGTATTGCCATTTAGATTTTCATCCGGTTACCAAAAGTGGAGGAAAAGATTGGTTAAAACAGGATATCTCATTCTTAATGTTTAGATTTTTACATTACATTACATTAGAGCCACTTACAACAGACAATTGCATTATAAAACATCATTCATTTCCCATTATTTAAAGTACTAAGCATAAGATCATAAGATCAAATATATATATATATATATATTTTTAGCAATAGTATTGTGACCACATTTAATATTGTATATAAAAGCAATTAAAAAGAATGACTTGTTATATATTGTATAGATAACCCTGTTTTACTATTCATTATTGCAAACATCTAATCAGCGAATCACATGGCACTCTTAGGTATGAAGAAATTGTCAAGATGACCTGCTGAAGTTTAAACCAAGCAAAATAGAAGAAAGGCAACAGTAACTAAAATACATAGTTATTACAATAAGTATCTCTGAATGTACAACATAATTACGAACCTTGAAGCAGATGGGCTTCGGTTGCAAAAGACCACATGAGGTCCTGTCAGCTACAAAAAGGCAACACATGACGGTGATGAACCAAAACATGACCACTCACATATCAAATAATGCTGATTCTCTCATCACAACTGTGTAAGCTTTAAATAAATAACTACACAACTAAATAATGCCTATTTTCACATTTTTACATTATTTTATTCAATATTTTTATTTATTTTCAATTTTATCAGGTGGAGTCCAGGGTCAGGATTGAACCAAGGATCTCTGGAGCTGTGAGGCAAGGCAATGTACCAGCAATGGGCTACTGAATTGCCAGTGTAACCTGAGAACCCTACTGTATTATATATACAGTTAGTTAGTGTTATTTTTACCAAATTACCAAAGTGTTCATCTTATGAATTGCATCTACTGCCAAATGTTCTTTGATTTAGTGCAGTTAACAGCTTATTCTGTGCATGAAATCGCACTCAGTGCAGAGGGTGAAGAGCTAACTGACACATCCTGCTACTGTAAAATTGCATGCTGTCAGGTTAGACTCCACTTCTGTCTCGCAGACAGACTTCTTCCATTTACTATGGGAAAAAAAAACATCTTCCCCTGACTGACAGGTAAAGCCTGGTTATGGACAGCTGGAGCAATTAAAGGAATTGACATGAGATGTCCTTCAATATCTGTGTCAAACCAGGATAAAGAGGGTTACATAGATAACAGAATCTAGCACTTGATATATCAAAAGTGTCAGCTTTTATTTGTGTTATTTCAGCCCATTTGCTCTGGAGAGGTCAGTTTAACCCTCAAGAAACCTGCCATGTTGTGCTATTAAAGAAGCCTACAATTAACTTAAATGTATCACAGGTAGATATGGGGGGATTTTTTGTATTGCTGTTGTCAGTAGCATAGATATATATTTATTTCAATTTTGGTGGTGACACATTGCTCACACCACCCAAACTAATGCATCACATGGATAGTGTTTTATGTGAAACAAAATATTGGAATGACAAAAACTGCTATGTAATAAACCAAAAATTTACCTTGAATATGAATATAGATTTTGTATGAGTATTCAAAATGTCTAATATTTTTGATGTCTCACAGGGGGGTCTTCTACCCTTAAACGTTACTAAATATAAGGCAAGCCTGTCAAAAATAGATATTTTAGGTATTTTGTGTTGTTCTTACATGAAGCAGAAAATCTGTCATGTTGGCTGTATCCAATATGTATGTACACTACCAGTGCCACAACACTTTTATTATCAGTTGATTAGCTAGCTGTTAATCAATGTGGTGACTGTGACACGTCTCAAATGAGTGGGACGTCAGTATCAGATCACAATGTTTTCAGTACTATATTAAAAAGCAGGAAAACCAGCAAAAATATACCATGTAAATAAATTATGAGGATAACACAAGTAACTGACAGATTATTCCTATTAGAGGGTTGGTACAGCAGTTGCATAGCTGATCCCATTCACTGTGACACTGCTGTTTCCAACAGCTGGCTCTACAGCGCTGACTTACATGAAAATGTAATATATGTAATTTTGTGCTTAAACTGTACTTATATAATATAATAAATCATATTTTGCTAAACGTGTCAGTAATTGTATACATTAAAAACAAAAATAAACGGTGAAATGTTTTTTTCCTTTTTTTTACACCAAACTTGGATGTGATATGGAAGTGAGAAATGGAGCAAATAGTGATGGCTAAAATCAAATAATAATCACAAAATCAACTCTTGTTGGCCTCCATATACAATAGGGAAAATAAATACTTGATACACTGCCTAATTTTGCAAGATTCCCCACCTACAAAGAATGGAGAGGTATGTGATTCTTATGGTAAGCACACTTTAACTGTGAGAGACAGAATCAAAAACAAAATCCAGAAAACCACATTGTATGACTTTTAAATAATTAACCTGCATTTTATTGAATGAAATACATATTTGATACAATAAAAAAAACACAAATTAATATTTGATACAGAAACCTTTGTTTGCAATTACAGAGGTCAGATGTTTCCTGTAGTTAATGACCAAGTTTGCACACACTGCTCACACAAATCTTCTCTAGATCTTTCAAGTTTTAGGGCTGTCTCTGGACAACACTGATTTTCAGCCCCCTGAAACATTTTCTATTGGGCTCAGGTCTTGAGACTGGCTAGGCCACTGCAGGAACTCGAAATGCACGAAAATTTTGTGATACATGACCCCATCCATCCTCCCTTCAATGCGGTGCAGTCATCCTGCCCCCTTTGCAGAAAAGCACACCCAGGCTTCACGGCTGGGACGGTGCATTTATCCTTATAGTGGAGTTCATACCAAAAAGCTCAATTCTGTCTAATATTGACCAGGTCGTCCCATGTGGTTGTGGGATGATTTCTGAACTTTCTCAGAATCATCCTTACCCCACGAGGCAAGATCTTTCATGAAGCCCCAGACTGAAGAAGATGGACAGTCATATTGTGTTTCTTCCATTTTCTAATAATTGCGCCAACAGTTGTTGCCTTCTCACCAAACTGCTTGCCTATTGTCGTGTAGGTCTTCATGTCCTCCCCCGTGTCTGCATGGGTTTACTCCGGGTACTCCGGTTTCCTCCCACAGTCCAATGACATGCGTGCTAGGTTAATTGGTGTCTTCAAATTGTCATTGACTTGCGTATGCGAAACACCCCAGCCGTGTAACTGGAAAGAGCTGCACGCCGGTCCCAAGCCCGGATAAACGGGGAGGGGTGGAGAGAGCAATGGCAAACTACTCCACTATCCTGTGGAAATACTTCATGCATCACATCGATGAAGGACAGAAATGTGTGGAGATCCATAATCCATCAAGTGACCGAGAGTCGGCTGCGACTGTACGCTTAATCCCATCCCATCCATAAACTTATTTATCAAGTAACTTATTTTAATCTTTGCATATATCATTTAGGTGGTCTAAGATTGGCACCTTTCTTTACTCCTTTACTCTTGGTCCTTTCTAGGCTTCAACCTTATAACATTTATGAAGTTTTTCCTTGCCACTGTTGCCTCTGGCAGTTGTAAAGACAATTGAGTGCAGTTGAGACAATGCTCAATCGCGTAAAGCACCATAGAAAGAAATTTGACTCGAGTTATTTTTCACATTGGTTAAAGTTTGAGCCGTGATTCAATCGCATATGAGCATTTGATTTTACATTGAGTTTACATGGTTTGTACTCTGCTGTTTTAACAGATCATTTTATAAGATGAATGGATTACCCGCTCTGTTCGTTCTGTTCTGCTCTGAAGCGATGCTGGGCAGCACGGTGGCTCGGTGGGTAGCACCGCTGCCTCACAATAAGAAGGTCCCGGGTTCAATCCCAGGGTGGA
>JAVSBV010000001.1:6034510-6047082 GCA_033117975.1 Parotocinclus spilosoma
GAAATTACTGACAGAAAGCTTTATCAAATAAATATGTCTTTAATCTAGATTTAAACAAAGACACTGTGTCTGATTCCTGAACATTAGTTGGGAGATTATTCCATAACTAGGGGGCTTTATAAGAGAAAGATTTCCCACCTGCCATAATTTTGCTAATTCGAGGAACTAACAAGCGCCCTGTACCTTTTGAGCGTAGTAGACGTGGTGGGTTGTATAAGACCAATAGTTTGGTTAGATATTTTGGGGCGAGACCATTTAACGCCTTATAAGTTAATAGTAAGATTTTATATTCTATGCGAAATTTATCTGGGAGCCAGTGCAGTGTGGATAGGACTGGGGTTGGGGAGGGTTAGTTGAGGTAAGTGTGGAATAAATGGGTCTTCAAACGTCGTTTGAAGATAGCCAGAGACTCAGCTGTTCGAACATTGTGGGAAATTTCATTCCACCATTCTGGAGGCAAAACAGAGAAGTGTCTATATGCATGCCTTCCTCGTCCCCTCAGAGACGGGGGGACCAGTTAAGCAGTGCTAGAGGACCGGAGTGTGCGAGGTGCGGTGCGGGGTGTAATAAGTACCGGAAGGTAGAAGGGTGCAGGGCCAATTTTAGCTTTGTAAGCAAGCATCAAAGTTTTCAATCTAATGCGAGCAGCTACACTGTTGCCTCCCCCACTATATGTAACAATTCTTTCTTGTCACTAGTTTACTGATAACATTTCATGTTTACTCTGGTGTAAAGAAAACTAGAATTTCAAAATCTTTGTAAATTTTTTTAAATATTTTTTTACTATCATTTATATGAGGCATAGAATATGGAAGACCGTGGTTTTGGTGTACATTATTAATCACTTATCTGCCTTTATTTATACTGTTAGTTGTAATTGTAAAAAAATATTTTATTCAGATTAATTTATATTTAATACCTTTAAATACGTTACCTTACACCTCACATTATTATTATTATTTTTTTTTATTATTATTATTATTAATTTTAATAATAATAATAGTAATAATAACAAAAACAACAACAA
The DNA here is from genome assembly GCA_033117975.1 of Parotocinclus spilosoma. Lineage (NCBI taxonomy): Eukaryota > Metazoa > Chordata > Actinopteri > Siluriformes > Loricariidae > Parotocinclus > Parotocinclus spilosoma. The sequence continues at coordinate 6,035,538 of JAVSBV010000001.1, forward strand.
TTTGCCATTTAAAAGAATGTAATTTTTTTTTTTTTTCAGAAACGCGTATGATCATTTAACGGAGCATTTAGGACATTTTAAAAATCTTGTTACACACTACATTAATCATATAATGATTCTTAGTTCACTTATTCAGCTCTGCTAAAAATGTAAACTCAGTTTGAATCATGTGCATGCACTGTAAATTAGGCAGTCAATATTTTTTTGTCAAGTTTTACTCCATTCATGTGAACTGAGAGATTTCATTCTGCTGACCTGCTGCTGTTCTGTTGTAAGCACTAGACCAGACGTGATGTGCTTGGAGATAAAGCGCTGGAAGTTGTGAATTATTACGACATCACTCTCGCCTTGCCTTTGACAGCCTACGCTAGGCGAAGATAATTGCCCTTGCACTTGCCGACTAATGAACATAATTACACGTTATTTCCCATTCACCCCGTGATTAATTGTTACAACGTTTCTTTGTTGGGTTGCCGGCAAATTGCCACTTCGTAATGACACTATTGCCTCTCTGCTGAGCATACAATTGAAAATGGTTCCTGGCACTCCAGCAGTCAGCCTGGGGTCCACGTGGGCTGCGTTAAAATGAAAACATATTCCAAACAGTGAGGGAAACTGAAGAAACATGGCAAGTAAATAAAAAAGTGAACTTATAGTAGTCATGAGTCTGTATGTGTATGTTATCTAGGATATTTAAATTTATTCAACACGGCAAAACACAAAACACAAAAGTAAACAAACAATAGGATTGGAATTACAAAGTATGTAAACTTATTTCAGCTGAAAAATGTCATGTTATATGGGGATGTTCATGAAAATACAAAGAAACAAAAAAATCTGTAACTTCTTAACCACTGTGAATATCAGATCAGCTGCACTAAAAAACATTACTGCTGCTATAATATGTTAAACCTGTTATCAGAGTTTAAATATATCATTTTCAGCCTAGACATTAAAAGTCATAAAAGATATAAGAGTTTACAGGTTAATCTCTTTTTGCAAAATAAGTGTAATTTATTCCCTAATATACCGCACTCATTTTAATCACAGCATCAGACCTGTCAGTAACATTCCACCAGTAAGAGAGTTCTGATCTTTATCCAAGTTATAAATAATCCCCTTTTGACTGCTCCTGTCAGATGTAGCCAAGAAGACCATCTACATATTAGATCTGGCACAGTTAGTGTTCTATTGTTAAAAGTATTATGTTCAATAGGAGTAAAGGTTTTCAATAAATTCAACTTTTTGACCTTCAAAATTGCTCACCCGGGATAGGATTCAGGTCCGCTGTGTGGCCAACTGGCTTTACCCCATCAGTAACAGGACTGCCATTTTAATTATAATAAACAAATGTGGCCTAAAGTAATAATTTTCCAGACATAATATATGTGGATGTATATTTGTATAGTTATATGACTCACAGTTATGGTTTGCTCAGTAGCACTGTCTCCTCTCAGCGAGAAGGTCCTGGGTTTGATTCCTGATCCAGTGATCTGGTTCCTCTCTGTGTGGATTCTGTCCTTCTTATGTCCTTGTGGGTTTGTAGTGTGAGTGCTGGAACTGGTTATGGGAAGAGCAGTGCAATGTGAGAGGTGGAATTGTACAGGCTGCCATATAACGTTAAAAACAGCTACAGGTATGCCATGCTTAACCCATGATACATTCAATAAAATTCCACGTTGTGAGATCTGGACATTGGACAACATATTACAGTATATACTGCATTGTGTACCAGGAATTTCCTAAATAGCCAATATACTGCAGTGTTTTCCATGCATTGGTTTATTTAGTATTAGAATACCTACAGCTGTAACTAAAAATAATCACAATGAATGATTTAAAAACGAACCAAAATTTCAGGGAAGGGCTGAAAGTGAGTTTGGTTTATCACAAAGTGAATGTTCAGAGACCAGGAGCTTAGGATAAGTATCTATAACCTCATTACCTCCAGCTCGGATCATCAATGACCAATTTAATCCAGAACATTTAGAATTGGTTTTAATTACATTTTCAATAGAATAATGAGATAACAGTGTTTGGTATTTGGACATCCACACAAAGCAATGGATTTGATCAAAACCAATTATTATGATTGGTATGCTATATCCCTTTTGCTCTACTGCAGTTTCTTGATCTGATTTATCTAATTTATTATTTAATTATTTTTATTATTTACCCAGCATAATACGAGAGTGGCATTTTATTTGATTTTATTTTTACTATTTTCTTTCAAATTATGTATCTTACAAATGTGTTTAAAACATTTCTATATTTTTTATAATAGACCATTAATTCAAAACAGCTTTATAAATGAGATCCACAGCTCTAGATCCACAGCTCTAATCGAGCAATCCTAGAGTGACGGTGGGGAAAAAAAACTCCCATAAAATTATAAAAAATAAACCTTGTGACACCTTCTGAACACAGAAACTGCAATTATGACAAATTAAAATAGCAAATAAATAACAAACATGAATTAAACACAACAGAAGGGTTAATGTTACACTGTGGTCAGTCCAGTGTTAAATGTGTAAAATGGTTATTGGCAAGGGCAATATGGGTGATCTGTTTGAAAGAATAGTAAACCGACGGCCTAATAAACCGTCTGCTAATGCAATAACCTGCTTATTTCCATTCAGCCATAACAAAAACTAATTCATGCAAGAGTTCATAAGGTGATTTGAAGCAATGCAGAAATGTTACTAGTCCTAAGTGTTCAAACTTCTAGACTCTGCCTTGAGACTTCACACAGGCAGCAGATAAAACAAGGCTGTGACTGAGAGCTGTGTTTGAGGAAGATGAAAAGCCAGTTAAGATGAAGGCTCACCCTGAAAAGTGTGGCCCTTTTTCTGGCTCCTCTGCTTGATTGATTCACTTGAGCGACAAATGGTTCATACTGACAAATCACACTGTGACACCACAACACCAAACTCGACCCCCATCTTAACACCTAACCTGCAAGGGAAATGGAGCCTTGGGAAGGACAGGCTGAGGGGCAGAATCAAGGGGTTTGACCCAGCATAAGACAGAGGTACACTTCAGTCTCTCTGGGAATGATGTATTCTCCTTCACTTCATTTATCTGAGAAAGGAAGGAGTTGTGTGTGTAATATGATCTATCCCTGGGCTGTTTGGGGAACACAGCGTCCCTGATCACAGACCATATCAATCTCACTCATAGTCTGACATCAGTGCTGCTGTCACGGGCCATGTAGCCTACATGCCTGACTGTACTGTTATACCGAAGTAATAAAACATCTATTTAAAACTGAATGCTGATCAACAGAAAATTACCTAAAACACTTACAACCACATTAATAATCATAACAAATCCAGCATTCCTAACATATACTTTGATTTTAATTTGTTGTACACAATATGACCCCAAGATATGGTCAACATAATTTTATTTGTTAATATAAATTCACTCCTGCATTTCAGGGTTGCAAATTATTTCAGAAAAGTAGGAACAATAAAGCTTTTACCATGCTGTTCCTTCTCATAGCAATTTAAATATGTTTTGGCACCGGGGGATGTCAAGCCATGGAGTGTGTTTCAAGTGTTATTTTGCTCCTGTAAATAATTGTTAATGAGTGCAACAATACAGGGATGTCGTTGTTGCATTTTTCATTTAAAAAAATCTCCACGTTTTTTTAATTTGTTTTTTTCTCCATAGATTTGTTGAATCATATAATGATATTATGCACTGCAGAGAAAGAGAAATATGCAAATCCCATCCAATTTGCCTTTGAGGAACATTGCTTTCAAACATTTCAATAATGTTCTCATGCATTTGTTGACTAAGCGGAAATCCTCAGCCCATTTATGCTCCTCAAATCTTAGACTTTTGTGGATGCTGGTTTTCTACCAAATCATGATTATAATCACCTATGAGAATAATCTGATTCAAATCATATTATTATTTAGGTTTTTTACCTAACTGCTAGCCATGAATTGACCTGTACAAACTTTGTTTGGAATGTGCGACAAACCAATAATGCAGAAATGGATATTAAGAAAAAATGGTCAATTTAAAATAAAGTATCTTGAGTTCATATGATCTGCAATGAAATAAAAGCCAAATTAAACGTATGAAATAATTATTCGGTTGTTCCATAGCATTTCAACATTCTTTTAATTTGGAGTTGTGAACAAAATTGATAAATAATAATAAAGTGTGCCATCAGGTAAGAGCTTTGGTAGCATGGCATCCTAAAGTCAGCAGTTCATTAAGTTCATCAAGTTCATAAAAGAGAAAAGAGGCTTTGCATCTTTTACACACAAGTTAAATAAATTACCTAGACTGCAAATAGGAAATCCACAAACCGCATATAGGTAATATTTACACAAATAGTCAAAGGCAGGTGCATATTCCACACGCTCAATCCAAGGTGAGGTAGACCTCTCAACTTCTGCACTTATTTGTGTCTAGCTGGGAATTACAGTTGAACTCTGCAAACACTCCAAATCATAGAGACTCCCACCTCTGCCACAGCTGCCACATGTGGGTCCTTAAGCAAGGCCCAGTCCGAATTGCTTGAATTGTAAGACTATGGAATTGCCCCTGTATAAGGGAGTCTGATAAATGACGTAAATGTAGAGAAATTATATTTATAACACAGAACAGAGAGAAAAAGCTTAGTTTAAGAAACAATTATTTCACATTTTATAGCATTATTTTTGTATTGAGATAACATGAGAGGCATTGCCTCACCTGTGTCTTCTGACTGCACCTCTCTGAAACAGTTATGCATCTTTTAACATCCACAGTAAATTCTGTCAAATTTCACATTATGATATCTGGAAACTGATGCCATATTGCATGATTCACTTATCAATACTACATGGGATACTGTTGTATACAACATTGACTATTTTTTCCTTTACAATACAAGACGGCTAAAATCATTTCATTGTCATCCCAAAGCGCCTCAGCATTCAGTCTGATCAAATTGACGCATACTTGTACAACATTACGCTATATCAGCACGAGTCAAAAATGCACCTACAATACAGCATCTTGAATATATTCCAGAACTAAACCCTTCATAAGACTGATCAAACATACACATTTGAATTGTGCATGTAGACACACAATACACACCCTCGCACTACTGCTGTCTCAACAGAATAAGCAGAATGTGAAAGGGTGACCCTGTCTGCCCCAACTAGTGTAGACTGATCAAATTAGGTCTGATCAAAACATGCCATTCAGAGAGGCTAGGGCAGGGTGCATGTAAACACACACAACACAGAACACACACACACACACACACACACACACAGAGCAGAGTCCAAATCATGCTCTGACCTTGGGAGCAATTAGCATGACCAGAGTGCCCTGCGCAGGGTTCTGAACCTGGACTTACACACAAAAATGCGTGCGCGCGCGCACACACACCCCCACACACATACTATCTGCATAAGATGTCCATCTCAGACACTGCCTTGATGCAGCTTTACACCTATCTAGGCCCGCAGCCTCAGTTAAGAGAGTAAAGATTCAATTCCCACCTCAGCCAAGCTGTCACTTTTGGTTTCTTGAGCAAGGCGCTTAATCCACATTTGCTTGGATTGTGAAACTGTAACAGTTGAAGTGACCAAAAAATAAAAACCTTCAGTTAACGTAGGGGTACCTAAGGCAAAATATTACTTAGTAAGAGTAGGATTCCTCCATTTAGACCCCCACTAGAGCAAAAGTACAAAGGTTTTTAACTTCAAAAATGTACTTAAGTATAGAATGTAAACGCCCCAATTTGTATGATTATTTTTGTAACAAGACTTGTGTAATCAATTAATTGTAGGTGAAAAGACTGGAGTGCTACTCCTGATACACCGATCATTTCACAGAGTGTGAGAGTGTGCTATACCCAGATTGGTGTGCTTTCTACTTTCTCATTTTTATATGCTGTGTTTTTTCAACACCTAAGCCAAAAGAGATTAAATATTTCTTGTTAATTGGTAATATTAAAAGTAAGATATTTGACTTAGAAATGCAGTGGAATAATCTAAAAAAAAGTCACCCAATGTTATTATTCTTTGTTTTATATTATGACTATTTCATGTATACAGCAGGACTTTTGTTCCAAAGTGCACGGGAATGAAACTGGATGATTTACTTAAAGAAAAATTTAAATGCAAGCTCTGCAGAGTACAAACTTAAATATGCAGTACTTTAAAAAATACTACCAATAACTACACCAATGTGTACTTGCTGGTTAGGTGGCACAACAGTCTAAAGCGCTAGCCTACCACCGTAGAGACCAGGCTCCAAGTTCTGACAGTGCCTTCTGGCTGGCTGGGTGACAAATGCAGACGGTTGGTTATGTCTAAGGGAGTAGCACCGATCATCCCTCAGTGCTGTAAGACCAGCCTACATACAGTCTTAAAATGCACTGTTTCTGTATAGGGCACATTTACACCTATGAGTCCTGTGTTTTCTGGGGTTAGGCATCTTTGCCAGTTATGTGATGACCCACTTGTGTTTTTTAATAAAGTCTCAGAATTAAATTCGAATGAGATGCGAGATGTAATGTAGACAGTTTCAAAATGAAAAAAATATCTAAAAATAAGATAAATAAAATAAATTATTTAAAGAAACATGTTTTTAAATCAAGAGAATAAGGGCAATAAAATGCTGATATACACACACACACACACACACACACACACACACGCAAAACTAAAGCAGCTGTGCATCAGTGCAGGACAGAAGCAGATACAAAAAGTGTGCTGGAATAAAGGAGACTTTAGCATAGAAGACATTAAAGCTTTGCTGATTCTTTAGAGAATTTGTACAACCGTAATAATTGCAGACTTTTATTGATTTGTCGGTCATGGACTGAAGAACATGACTGGAATTAAGGGAGGAATTAAGTACACATCACTTTGTGTATTGGGATGCTCCACAAGTGATATTTTGGATGCAGTGACAAGTCCATGGTCATTGTTAGACTAATATTGTTACTATGATCATAAGAAACCTATTGTAATGTGTTATATTAAGTATGATAATATGTATTTATTTTAAAGGAAAACTTGATTGACTTGCACAGCGCCCTGACCTAATACGTGGTGAAATATATGATTGTGTTAGAAATAGTTTATACAGTGTGGTACAAATTGTGATAAACTTAATTATCAACTTATTGCAGATAGCCTACTTATTATAGTTACTTGTATTCCATTTATCCTATAGCCCAAATAAATCCAGATCAGCATTAAACCCATATGTGCTTTAGCAGGAACATAGGCTGAATGAATTTTGAAGCTTGGACCTTGAAAATACATGGGGTGCAACAAGTAAGCCGGTGTAGACATAACCATAATCCATGAGTCCAGTAAACACTATAACAATTATGAAGTGTGATCTTCCATTGACAATGTTATTAAGGTCAATTAATTCTAACTTACATCTGAGCCTTTCCCTATCCCCAACTCCAGTAACAAAAATGAAATGTTTACCAATTACTGATAACAAATGAGATTTAAAAAATATTCAATTAAGTGTGGTCACCATGTTGTATTTACCGATCAGGGATTTATCAAAGTGTAATGTTCACAATATGTTTGTGAATGTGTATTCCACCATTAAATGACTCCATTCCAACTTAATGATGAAATTAGCATGTCGTAAATAATGAATTTTGAATTATACGAGTAATTTCTAAAGGGAAACGTGGTGACATCTGTCCATTAACAGAACCTCAAGAGAATGTGAGTAATGCAGTATGCAGTACTCATTGATATGTAATAGTGGAGCAGTTCCCTAAATAAATGGTCATGTTTAATATTTTTGTCTCATTTGTATATCTGGGTTTGATTTATGCTGCTGTAGCCAATTAATGCTATGCCTACACTGAACCCTAACCTCTGTAACCTGAAGTAAATCTTTATGCTCTCTTGGTTTTTAAATAGAAGTTGCAGTTGGTACATATGTCAGATCTTACCATCGTTGTGGGGACATTTGGTACTCACAAAGGTATATAAACCTGGCCTGCCAGCCCAATCTCTCTCTCTCACGCACACACTTGCGCACAAACTCGCGCACTCACTCGCAGGCACGCACGCACACACACCTAGTTCCAGCAGCTCAGTGTGAAGTTCTCTTCATTGCCAGATCATAAACAAAACATCACTATCTATCATTCTCTCTCCCTCTCCATGTTCTCTCTGATGTCAATCCGCTCCTTCCCACTGGCACTAAACCTGTCTGATGCTTACACGTTTAATAATGATCAAATATGTTTACACGCACTAACAAATCTCTACATAATACCCTTCTCTGCTAGCATGATGCTGCTTTGGTATTATGCTAAACATGCTGCCTTCAATCTGCAGTAGCAAAAGCTAAAGCTCGTCTTTCGTTCTGCGTTATTTTAGTGATAAAATAATGCTGTTGAGCCAGTCGAGTTTCCCTTTATTTTGATTCTTTCATTTTTCTCATCATTTAGACGCGCTGTCTATTGGAATTGTGTCGAGGAGGATTGGTATAATTTCAATTGTGTAGTAATTGAATTGGTCTACACACAAATGAATCATAATCTTTCAGCTACAGTGATTTTGTTGTCTTGTTGTATTTTTACCACCCCAAAGCCAGGCTTTTTCTTAAAGTTTAAATAATATGTATTCCTGTTATTTATATGATGTATTGTGTGTTCTACAATGGAATCAAGAGTAAATTTAAGTTTAACGATAATATAAAAACATTAAATGAATTGTAATTCAGATTTTTCATTGTAACATGTCCGGTTGTGGTTGTGGTCTACTGTGGTAGCGTAGTGGGTGAGACACTGGACACTGGGCTATGGACCAGGGCCCAGGTTTCAAATCCCACCTCTGCCAAGCTGCCACAGTTGGGTCCTTCAGCGAGGCCCTTAACCCACGATTACTTGAATTGTCAGACTGTATAAGTTTTAAGTTGCTCTGGTTAAGGGTGTCTGCTAAATGCCATAAATGTAAATGTATGTGAGCTCTAGTTTAGGTCGACACAAGAGCAGCTACTGTAACAGAGTGTTAATTCCACTGATGTTAAACAAGGTAAAGGAGATTTCCGGGAATTTGTTCACTGGTCTTATATCTTGTGTCCTACAGCCACTGTTATCCATCTATTATTGCTAGGTGTATTTATATGTACATTTTATATGCCATGGATATAGCAGGCAACATGCAACAGGTATATATGTGGTGAATTGAGTTTTGAGTTACAAAATAAAAGTGCATAGACTATGACCAACACAGATGGTGCCTCTATGGTGGCTTAAAAGTGGTTGCCCTTGTGCTTGGTCCCCAGTGTGAATGAACCAAGTATTGCTGTTTCCTATGTGAAAGAGAGAGTCGAGCAAGACAAAAACACTACAAGAAAAGAGACTGGCCACTCAGACATTCACTGCAATTAATTAATTAATTAATTCAGCACTTGTTGAGCCAAATAAGATTCTGCTACCACCATTGCATATTAAGTCGACTACAAAGTTCTTATGAAGAACTTTGTAAAGGCAATGAACAAAAATGCAGAAGCATTTTAGTATCTCCTTTGTAAATTTCCAAAGTTGAGTAAAGCAAAGATAAGGAGAGTCTTCATTAATCCTTAGATTAGTGTGTTCACTGAGAAGTTTTACCGTTTGCTGCATGGCCAGGAAAAGGCTGGGCTTGGAAGCCTTGAAAACACCAGGGCAGGCAACTATGAAGAGTTGGTGAAAAATATCACTTGGGTACATAAAAAACTTGGACGTAACATCATCTTAAAAATTAATTTTTTGCACTCTCATCTAGACTTCTCTGCACCAAACTGCAGAGCATTTACAGATAGGAAAGAAATTGCAACTATTTAAAAAATCACAAGGAAATTGCAACTATAAAAAGATATCAGGGTAAATGGATCCCTTCAATGACTGTGGACTACTGCTGGACACTAGCACTGCTGGACACTGTAATATGCTTATGAAGTAATATGCTTGGATACAAGAGATGAGAAGCCAGTTTCTGAAGACACATTTTGTACTTATATTAGTTTTTTTTGTGCTTAGACATGTAAATGGAATCATTAAAGTATATTTAAATATATTTGCATTTTCCCTAAATCATTTGGTGAACAATTCATTTTTTATATTTTCAGAAGTAATAATTACATGTTATAATTAATTATTAGTCTATGTAACAGTAAAACACAAACTCTTGATTGCATGGAAATTAGAGCAAAATGTTTTACCATGTCATATTTGAATTTAGCACATGATAATCAGTAGCTCAGTTGGTAATAAGTTCAAGCTATATTTATATTATTACATGTTTGTCTTAATAGACACTGGGTCTTGCCACAAGAGGGCGTTAAATTGCTTTCCCAATTTTGCCCAGCTGACAAAGGCACATAATTAGACTGAGAGATGCAGGATGTTTGTTGGCTGTTAGTAGGTGTTGGAAAGTGACTTCATGAGGGCACGCACAAATTGTGAACAGGCTCGGACAGACCAAACTGACCACCAGTAGACACGATTGTTTGCTCCACTGAAAAGCATGAACCAGTCCTACAGTTTCAATGTCCACCATCCACATTTGCATCAAGAACGAGAAACTTGGACTGCTATGGACTGGAATGTATCATCTTTAGTGATGAATCCAGGTTCTGTTTTAGGCGGTCAGGTTTGAGTATGGAGGCCTTGTGGATGGGTGCTTCAATATTATCTTTGCAGTGAAACTTCCCCAACAGCTGGTGAGATGGTCACCCGTAATAATGATATGAGGCACATTAACAGATTTGCAATATGTGCAAGACATCATTTGGCCGCATGTGTTTGTAGGATCTATAGTCCCAGCTGCAACAACTGTGCTGGAGGATATGAAACAAAACATGTTTGCCTTTAATACCCAACTATATTTAATCTTGTATCTTGTTGGGTACTAAAGCATTCTTTCAGTTGTGCAGTTGTTGCCAGTAAACTTACCCTTTGTACCTAATACTTTAATAACATGCATATATAATAATTACATTCAGACAAATTAAATTTGTTTCCAGTACATTTATTGCTAAGTTTTTTAAATAAATTATTATTTTTCTGTCAATAAGTGTACCAGACCAGTGTGTATGTATACTTGACTGGAAATCACTGGGACTCAAATTTGTGTAGTTCTACAATTTAAAATTTTAGGCATTTTACAAAAAAATTAAGAAAACTACATTATTATTAGTGCCCAGATGGCAAAGGCCATCACAGGAACCTTTGTGTAAGCCCCAAAGGTGCCTTTCCCATTGCATCTATAGTGACTTTATTGTGGCTTAGAGAGCATGAGTATGGTGTAGTGGTTCTCTAAACTAAGACTGTGCATTCAAATCAGGCTTCAAGATGTGACTGTTGGGTTTTTGAGAAACATCCTGTAACGATACTGGTTGGTGTTTTAATTAATGGACCCAAGTATGCGGCATAGGTGTAACCCACGACGTATAATAAGAATGGGGAAATAATGAGAAAGAACCAAAAGGGGGTATAAGGGCGGAGCTTAGAGACTCCTAACGAAACAAAACCAAAAGTATAAAGTTGGCACGCCAA
>JAVSBV010000001.1:6065520-6089325 GCA_033117975.1 Parotocinclus spilosoma
TATATTCACTAATTAAGACCTGGCCAACTACAATTTGTTATGACTGAAGTAAAACCAATCCAGCATTTGTAAAGTTTAATAAACTAAGTGTATAAGTATCTATTAGTCCTTAAATCATATATTTCTTGTATTTCTTCTGAGAAACATTTAGAGATCACATAGGCCAACAACAGTGCTGAGGACTGGAATGTCTGTCTTGGTGGGAAGACTAAGACTGCAGCAGGTTGCTATGTTCTGCACATGTAGTCTACCTGCCTTTAACAGCAGGAGATGCAAGAGCAAAGCCGAGCCATCAAATCATTCACCCAGCCCTCCCTCCTTTCTCTCAGTGAAGTAATCAATGCAGTAGGCTTTTGAAACCGAACCAGGATACTCTATCAACCCCCTCCTGAGCTCATGCAAATATTAAAGTGCCTCTCCTAAGTGTCATAAAATACAGTATCTAGTGCTTCACTCAGGTTTGGAGGATCACAAGGAACTGCCAGACATATTCTGCATTCCATGCAGAAAGTTGTGTGCTAGTGGTGGAATGAATAACTATTGATGCTGAAAAACACAGATTATTATCTGAATTCTGCAACAAGCCTTGTAGACTAAAAAGTTGGGTAGAGGGGACATTGGAGATAAAAGCTACACAGCATTGGAAATGAGAAGCTGTTCTTTCACTGAACTTACTGTTTCACAATTTGAAAGGAACTTCAGTTTGTGGATTTAGATTTGTCTTTTAGTCATAGTTTAGTCATGCCATTCATATGTAAAATTATAATACTTTTAAAAGCACTTTATATTTTACATTTCCCCAAGCTATATAAAAATAGTCTATGGTCCAGGAAAAGCAAGAGCGATCGTGGCTTAAACACACATGCTTTTAAAATGTGCCCAATGACAGTGAAGATACTTGTCCAAATATCGTTATCATTAAAGTGATAAAAACATATTAATCGTCTTCAACGATCCCTCAAAGTACATGGAATAACCAAAAATTGTACAATTTATGGCACTGCCAACTTTATGTCCAAGCCAGAATAATATTGATCAGGAAACCTTCCAAGAGGCTGAGGGCTACTTTGGAGGGTTTTGCATTGTTCAAACTATTGCTTGTATTGCTTGTAATTCTACTACCAAGAGGGTACATGTTTTATTGTTATAAGAGAGAAATAATGAACTTAGTAGACTGCAATGCAAATCCTAATTTTTAGCATTAACAAAATACAGCACACCATAAAAAATAAACCATCCTCTTCGTTCAGCAGATACTGGGTAATCAGTTAGGATTAAAGGGAGAATGGATTCTACCAAAAAACACTAATTCTTTATGAAAACCTACAGTCTGCTGATAGACAGTTGAAGACAGGGCAGGTGGTTCACTTTCTAGCATAACAATGACCCTAAAAACAAACAAAAAAAATGCTATGCAATGGCTTAAGGATACAAAGGTGAATGACCTTGAGTGGTCCAGTGAGAATTCTGACGTTAACCCAATCTGTGGATGGGCCAAAAAATCTGACTAATCTAAAAAAAAATCTGCAAGTATAAATAGGCAAAAATTAGAGGTGAGAAAAGCTGGTAGAGACAAACACACTGCTAGCTATAGTTAAAGCAAAATGACTTTTTCATTAATTAAGTTTATATGGATTTTCAAAACTGTTGCCTTTTGTTTTCTCATTACTTGAATGCTATAAGTCAAAAATGTGTAAATACAGCTGAAAGGAAATTTTCAATGGGTTATTATTTCAGGCTGTAAGACAAAAACGTGAATATTTCAGAAGGATATAATGAATTTCTAGAGGCACTTCATAAGCACATATTTTGGATTTCATCAGAAAAAACAGCAGTATATATGAAATATATATCAGCCGTATGCATGTTTGTACAAAACCATTCGAGACATGAAAAAACTATTACAATCTGTCAAGTTGATCGTTTCTCATTTTAGCCATTTCCAGTTTTGAGTACAATGACATTGTTTTGACATTATATTACTTAATTATTTCATTACAGATTCAGAAAATGATTGCAAATGTTTAACACATTATGTCACAATTGTTATTTATTTGTAAATTGTTATTTGTTATCTAAACAAATTGATATTGTATTATGCATAGTGTACAACTATTACAATCTGACAAGGTACAATTCAAGCAACCAAGGGTAACTGGTCTTAATAAAGTAGTTGAACACTCAACCTTCTGATCAATACCCTAGTACCCTAACCACCAATCACTGCCCCATGAAATTATGTTGCTGAATAACAATAACCCGTGCATATGGTATCCAGGAATCTGGTTTTAGCCACCCACTTGAGCCTGATTTCTCTTAACGTTTCTGAGTTATACATGTCAAAGAGGATACATTTTTCCTTGCCACTAATACCTCTGGCTGCTCATTTTTGTCCCTTGTTATTTTTTATTGTTGTCATTGTTGAGTCCCAGTGGAGTCTTCCAAATATGTAATTGCCCATATCTTAGAGTGGGGAGGCCGGACTTCTCCTTCTTCTCTGTGATCTGACTTATGATTCTGCCATACAAAGAAAACTGAACATGCCATAGCAGGATATTTTGATTTTTAAATCTCATAGATCATGTGAATGGATTTCACACAAAGGCAAATGATTCTAAGAAATTATCATTGCTAATGCCACCCAACTTTAACTTTATCTGCTTGTTCTGAGTGATGCATACACCTAACCTAAACTTACAATATTGGTCATTATGCCAATAATGATGCCAATATTCAGGAGGACTTACTTAATGTTACAATGGGGTTCAGAAATTAGACAGCAATCTGACTTATTACCCTTGTCTAAACAACCGACCTGGTGAACCAACCTCGAAACAAGGGGCAGTAACAGCATTGTGTAATGGACAGCTTGAGCACAGAACCATAATGTGGCAAGATGAGTGACAGAGGAACAGGAAGACAAGAAGGAAGAGAGAGAACAGTGGGCTCAGAGGGCACTGGGGTCACCCGCCACACAGCCGGGCATGAAGGGATGCCAACGTCCATTCCCATAACCCCCCACTGGGGAAAGACAGAGAGACGGAGGAGAAGGGTGAGGGGAGAGGGGTCGGCAGACTGAGGCACCTCAGGGAGCAGGGGAGGAAGAGCCATGCACCATGTCTCCTGCTCCTGTTGTTTCCTCATTTGATTTTGATGAATAATACATGCAGGGGTGGGGGGCTGGAGGGGGGCTTAGTCTTAAAGGGGCATTGCCACAGTGGGAGTCATTACTGAGCACAACTCACTGATGAGAGAGGGAGAGCTAGAGAGACAGAGCTGAAAACAAACAAGAGAAAAAAGACAGACCGAAAAGCTCTTTGAATCCTCTTCAAACAACGTAGACGCGCTTCAGTTTACACAGACTTTCCTCCTCTCTGTTTTAATAAAATCAGTTTGTTGTTTTTTTATTTGCAAATGCTTATTTCGTGTGCTGTAATATTACCTTTAACAAGATATATTTCAAAAAGAATAATAAATGCTGAATTACAAATGATTGCATTTACTGTGTTGTTTAAATATGTTAGTGAAAATAAAGCTTTAATACCGGTTAGGTTTCTCAGGGGCGCTACACTTTTATCCCATGCAGTTTTGGAGATATATGGAGAGTATATGGGGAACATAAGAGACTTAGAATAATGAAAATCAGAATCACCAGATCTTAAACTGTGTCCATTAAGATCAAGAGTTCAGTACATTAAATGAGTACTGAGCAGATTTTGGATCTGGATGTTATCTGTGGTTAAACTCAAGTGAAATCAAATCCTGACAATGACATATAACAGTTGAAACCAGGTCATGCTTCCATTTGCACAATGTGTCACTGTGTGGACACCAAGAGCAAAATGTACTGAACTCTGGGCCAGAAAGTGCCAAAGTTGGGCCTTTGAGCAAGACCCTAACCCACAACTGCTTGAATAGTAAGATATTAATTGTAAGGTGCTCTGGATAAGGGCGTCTGCTAAATGCCGTAAATGTGATTAAGGTACTGGACTATTGACCAGAAATGCCATGGTTAAAATCTCTGCCAAGCTGCCACTGGTGGGCCCTTGAGTAAGGCCCTTATCCCACAATTGCTTGGATTGTAAGACTGTATCAATTGTAAATTGGTCTTGGTAAGGGCGCCTGCTAAACGATTAAGCGATTAACGCTAAATGTAAATTACTGGGCTCATATACAGCTCAGCAGATGGAAAGTGTTTTTTCTAACTTCTCTAAACTTTATAAGAGGCTTGTTAATTACTTTAGGAAAGCAAGCACTAGGTGTTTGTAAATCTAGGTAAAAACTCTACATGTTTCAACAGAAATATTTATACATTCTTTTGATGCAGGCTCTTCAGTCCACGGCAACTCTTGTAGTTAAAATGGTTTCATTAGCTTTGTTTTAAATGTTTTGTAATTGCTTTAAGAGTCCTGTCTCAAAGGAGATCAGTACTATATTAATAAAGATTACTTTTTCTATTATTAAGCAGTGATTGTTCCACATGGGAAAACTAGAATAGCATATTACTGTTTGCCATGCTACGTTGATGAAGAATGACGTTATTGTCTGGTCATAAAACAGACTGGCTTTAGATATTCAGAAATAAGATGGTCTCTAAAATTCATTTGACAACAGAAATGTATTTTAACAAAAGACACTTGACTGAAAGTCTTTATCTGATCCTGCAATCAAGATCAAGTCAAAATAAATGAGCGCTCAATTCATATACAGTACTTATTACATAAAACCACGAGAGGTCTTCTTGAAGGGCAGCACAGTGGCTAGCACCATTGATTCACATCAAGAAGGTTCTGAGTTCTATCCCAGGTGGAGCAACCTGGGTCCTTTTTGTGTTGAGTCTACTTGACTAGTACTTTACTACATTTAAAAGGTTTACTTTGGGTACTCTGGTTTCCTCTCACAGTCCAAAGACATGCATTAGGTTAATTGTTTATGTACATTTGGGCTGACTTGACCGTGTGTATATTTGATTATAACGTTTGATTGATTATATTTAAATATAATTGGTTATATTTTTATTCTTAAAGATCATATATTTAGCATAATGAGGAAACAGTTGAAACTTTGAAATTAAGTATGATTTCACAGTATTATAAGCAGCATATTGAGATTGTATGGGATGGTATCATTCCCTGGCTTAAGTGTCCCATAAGTGCTTGATAGGGATTTGGTTAAGTGAGGGAAGTTCATGACAGTCAACGCTTCTTGGTTTTCTTTGGTCTTCAAGTCAAGGTCACAAAACCATGAGGTGTATGTTTTGATTTTACTTTTAGCCCACTGTGTTACTAACTGGGATTGGAATTGGAATACAACAGTGTTCATTTCAATAGATTGAAGTCTGGAAATTTTAACATCAATTACAAGTACGGTGAAGGGTCATTTTGCTACACCAAATGCTTTTGTGATTGAATCCAGTTCATACAACACTACAAAGGTTTGTAAAGAATTTGAATACAGGGGTTAGACAATTAAATTGAAACACCTGGTTTTAGACAAAGGTTTGGTTATAGCAGCCCGGCTGTGTTTATTGACCCTTTGGATCCCGACGGACAGTTCTGGTGGAAACAGGAGAGTTGAGGTGCACATTTAATTCTACTAAGATTTGGGCAGCCATGGTTTTATGTTTTTTGGATACAATCTGGGTTAGCACCCGGACATCCCTTTCAGACAGATTCCTCTTGTGTCCACAGTTAACCCTCTTGGATGTGGTTGGTTGTTCTTGGTGGTATGCTGACATTACCCTGGATACTGTGGCTCTTGATACATCACAAAGACTTGCTGTCTTGGTCACAGATGCGCCAGCAAGACGTTCACCAACAAGTTGTCCTCATTTGAACTCTGGTATGTCTCCCATAATGTTCTTTGCATTGCAAAATTTTAAGCAAAACTGTGCTGTTACCCTGCTAATTGAACCTTCACACTCTGCTCTTACTGGTGCAACGTGCAATTAATGAAGATTGGCCACCAGGCTAGTCCAATTTAGCCATGAAACCTCCCACACTAAAATAACAGGTGTTTCAGTTTCATTGTCCAACCCCTGTAAATGAAATGTAAAAGTCAGATGTTGTTTTAGGTTATATTTATGCAGAAATATATACAATTCTACAGAGCTCACAATTTGTCAAGCACCACTGTTCATCCAGGCATACTGCTCTTCACCTGATCTACTCATGTCTGGACAGCTACATTCATTAAGTTGTATATCTGATTTACACTGAAGTTTAAGGCACTGCTATGGTTTGATGTGAATGTGGATGTTTTTGTCCAGCCTAACCTCTTTAAAAGGCTGCATATTTTCATTTAGGAGCGAATTTTACAATTCTCAGGGCACATATCAGAGACAAATGGGATGTAAGAAAGGAGAACTAAAAACAAAAATAAGATAGGATGGTGAGAGAGAAATGTAGAGTTGGATGAATAATAAGTAAGTTAGAGAGCGAAAAGGAAAAGAAAGAAGGATCGCAGGCAGAAAATAGTAAAAGACAGGGAGATGGCATAGCTCGCCGAGGCGATGCGGCAGGCACGGTGCTAGGTGTTATCAGTCATTGGGATTGGGAATTACAGCATGACGGATGGGGCCCCGCGGGCCACAACGCCGCTCCTCCGTGCTTATTACGCTCTCTCTTAAGTGGGAGTTGATTTAGCTTAAATAGGTTGTTTCATAAGGAGAAGACACCAGCGCTGTCACCGTGCTCGGCTCACTCATGCTGTAAGCCGCCACTTTAATTGAATAATGCCTCCTCTACATACCTATTAGGGTGCTTAGCTACATAC
The DNA here is from genome assembly GCA_033117975.1 of Parotocinclus spilosoma. Classification (NCBI taxonomy): domain Eukaryota; kingdom Metazoa; phylum Chordata; class Actinopteri; order Siluriformes; family Loricariidae; genus Parotocinclus; species Parotocinclus spilosoma. The sequence goes on from JAVSBV010000001.1 coordinate 6,072,295, forward strand.
CATGCCCCCATAATTGCTTATACAACCTAGCTAATTCTACTGCCACCCCGTCCTTCAGTCTCCCCACCTGCAATATTTCATGCAGTTAACCGAGAGTGTGTTTGGATTAAGACGTGTTTAAAGGGTTATCAGGTCCACCTCGTGCAGCGCTGGCTTTTATTTGGCTTCTGTAATTATCCGCATAATTATTAAGCCGCAGTTTATCTGGTTTTTAGGATTTTATTAATTTGCATATGGGAGCAATTTCACAGCGCTTCCCGCATATGATTAGGGTCACATAATTCAGAAGACATTGTTATAGTGCTTGTAAAACACAGGCGAATGAGGATATGGCACAGCGGCTGATAAGATACACTGCACACAAAAAATGGGGCTATTTTATTATAGCAAAATTTTGCTCAATTTAAAAATTCCTAAATTTTTGTGAGAAGAATATTATAGGGGGAAAGTATTATAAAAACACACTAAATATACTTTCTGTACTCTAAGTAGTTGGTAAAGTAATGTAAGTTTACAGCTTCAAGTTTACAGCTTCAATGTCAAACTAAATCAGATACTAATGAAAATTACAAATAATAACAGAAATACAACAAAAATCAGACATTAATTCATTTCCATTTTGTTGAATAAAAAGGCAAATTTAGCCAGATTATTATTTTATATTTGTAAACCTTAGGTGTACATTTGACTGGCACCCAAAATAATAGCTTGACAATGCTGTTTTTAAATTAAAAGTCTATCCATTGTCATTATCTTTATTTTTATTTTTTTTGCTTAATTATAACAAAGTATTCATTTAATTATGTTGAAGCTTATAGAAGATCTTAAGATATAGTATTTAATGCCAGGTACAAGCATGCAAAACTTTAGATATTCGAGTAGCATAAAAAACTTAATGAGACTGAATCAGACCAATTAGAGATTACAGCAGATAGGATACAACAGCATGCCAGCATTCGCTGGTTGTAATCAAAAGTGCTCCCTGAAAGTTATGCTTTTTTTCCTCCAAGTCACTAGGGTTGCAAACCACAACTAAACTGCAATTCAAATGGAGACTGAAGGTAATGGATCTAAATACATTTTCTAAATTAAAACTACAGAACCACTGGTAATATGATCTACTTGTAGTAGGTATTATGGATAAATGGCATAATGAGACGTTTGCAAAGAGCGAAGCAGGAGGTGTACAGTCAGTATTTGTAGAGACAGCACTGGCTTCAGCACAACGTGCGCTCAGGTACACTTAACCACTGCTTACTGATGTCACAACGCATTCTCATCAGAGCCAATCAGACAGAAGAGATGATCTGTCAATTTGAGAATGAATATGTCTGGGTTTGCTCTCTCTACTGTTTATGCTGTCCCATCAAATCTCATTTGTGGCTGTGATGAAGATGGAAGCCTTTCGTTGTGAATCTCAAAGCACTTGCAGTTTTCCCAGTTATAGTAATTTCAGATTTGCATCTTCCAAATATGCACCGTTAAGGAAGATTTATGTACACTGAGAAACACAAAGCCTTAATTTTACACCTGAAATATTCGGCAACACTTTGTCTGAAGGGCCTACATAAAGTCTTTAATAACACATTCATGTTCAATACATAAAGCATATATAAAGCACTGCTGAAGGATTTATGAAAGGTTTACATCAAAACTCGAGTTGCAAAAAAAAGTTCTCATAATTTTAGTTTAAACATTTTTTGTATGTATGAACTCTATAAACAACCATTGGTAGTCTATTATATAGTATATTAGTTTCTCTGTAATATCCATATGTTTTGCCTTTGTTTTTCCATTTAAGTGATACCATTTTAGGAGTTGGTTTGTACATAAAATCGTGCTTAATGTTGTTTTCTGAAATACACATCCACACTAACTGACAGCAGGTTTATTTGTCTTTGACAAATTATATTGAAAAAAGTTTCATGGCACATTTGCATCATTTAGCAGATACCCTTATACAAAGTGTCTTACAATCCAAGCAATTATGGTTTATGGGCTATTCCCAAGGACCCAACAATGGCAGTGTTTTTTGGCAGAGGAAGCATGTGAACCCTTGGAACGCAGTTTGTCAGAGAAAGCATGTGAACTCATGGTCCCATCTGATCCATCGTCTAATATCTTAACCACCATGTACCATACAAAAATTCAGCCTATGAGTTTACTTACATTACAGCATATAGCAGGATGTATGCAACGTATAAACAACTGATAAACTATTAAATCCAAGCAATTGCACATTCAGGGACTTACTGAAGAACACAACTGTGGCATCCCCAAATACTCTAGAGTCAACTGGTGAAAGCTTACACCGGTTGGGGGTTGTCAAGCCCATTAAAGTGTGATGCAGGGATTGCGGTTGCAGTGCTAGTGGATGATCGCCCTATTCAGCCTCTCCTATTTCTGACAATGCCAACTGTACCTATGTAACACCCTACTCCATCTTTATCTCAGGTCTCCATAGTGATTTGCTTGCAAACTGGCTTTGTGCCAGGTGAATGCTACTGATGTGATCAATTTATCAATTTAAACACCTGAATTTTTATCAGCTGTCTTTTCCCATTTTAACCTTATTTCAACTGGATGATTAATTTATGACTCCTTAAAAAATGATGTATTATTTGGCAACCATACCATTTATTACAAATTTTAAAACAGACACATCATCCTGGGCTCGAACAGCTAACTGCTCCTTCATTTCTGTATGACTACAATTTGTTTACCATCTAAGCCCCTCTTATTTCTTGTCTGTGGCTCAAAAATTGATCTTCATATGATCGGGTAGAGGTCTGTCCACATAAATATCTGGTAACCACTTGGGCAATAGTACTTGGTAGTGTTGACTCACCTAACCTGAAAGTTATGATTTCAAATCCTCACTCTGTCCTTGAACAATGCTAGTTAGTCCAGCTCTGCTGAAAGTTGCCATGTATAAGCATGCCTGATAAATGCTATAAATGCAAATTTCCAGGCCATGTTTATAACTCCAAATTGTGTTCACATGTCCCAGTAAGTTAATATATAAAAGGGTCTTAAAAATAAACCTCTCCTGCTATCAGTACTCCCAGTGAAGTTCTGACTAAAGGTGTAATTTGATGCACTGGCACAGACTCAAAATGCACACGGCCTGATCCATTGAATGCATCATTGAAGAGCAATACAGGTTGCAGCCACTTTTCTGTTGAGGTCACTTAACTTGTGAACGAACCGAACTCAAGTTCCCATGTATCAGAAAAACTTGGCTTTAATGGCTTACGCAAAACCAAGATCAAACTGAGCTTCGGGAAGAATTGCAGCACTGAGGAACTGAGCCAAGTCACTAGAAACAAGTACAAGGAGGTGTGGAACGGCGCCAAAGTCTCAGACGCACGAACATCGGGCGACAGCAAGTGTATCGCCAGTCATATTCAAACAAGCTCATTTTTCATGAATCCCCTTCCAGACATGCAAACACACACACACACACACACACACACACAAAATACAGTATATGCACCATCCTACACTCTCTCATACTGCAAGCCCCAGCTATCTGAGGTGCCCTCTGGTTTGGGGTGATTGATGATGCCGATTGAGAGGCAGATCATTTGGGTGCCTCTCTCTACCAAGGACGTAAATCACAGCAGCCCGTGCTAATGATTTTTTCCCTGGTCCATTTGGCAGAATCCCCAATAACCTATCGAGTCCTGCATGGGGACAAAAATCAATAAAGTCAAATAATGATTTTATTTAACCACTTTTTCAAGGATCTACAGTCATTTTTTCAAGGTTAACAGGAAGAAAGCTGGAAACTGCCAACTTGTTTTAGACGGCATTCATTTGTCATGTAAGAGGTAGTAGTCATGAAGGAGAACTATGGCCGGTACATCTGAAGGGCCAAAGAGAATGTGGCACAGAGTGGCTCTTTTTATGTCTGGCTGTTGCAAACAGGTGATAAATGAGGAAGGCTGTGGCAACTCCGGCCCCTGAGGGGTAACCCATTTCAGCTTTCCATTAACACATTCACCTGCAGCTAAATGCTGATTTTCCTAATTTGTGTCATTATTGGATAATTAATGGCATATTTTCATACAGTTCCTTCCTTTACGTTGCACAAACACACCCACATGGACACTCTCCCTAGCCAAAACAAGTGCTCAGTCATTATTGATGAGGACAAGAAGATCGGACTTACAATATATAATCCAATGTTTGTAGACACTCAAAAATTACACCCAGAAACAAGTCTATAAAGTTTGAATCTAATATTGTGCTTTGTGCAAGATAACCATGTTGTCAATCAAAGGGGCCAAAGCATTTTATTTCTGGACTTTGCATTGTGTGGACAGGGCAGAGAGGAGATGGAAACCTATAAACGGTGTTATACTGAGTCTTTAGGATGTTCAGTACCACTCATTCTATGGGTCTATTCACGGTTTGTCCATGGGCATTCAACAACTGAATACATTTAACCTGTAAATAAAACTCATAAAAAGACCCATTCTTATTCAGGTTGGTCCAACTTGATTAATTCCCTCCATTTTTCGAAATGTGCATAATCCAATTTAGGGTCTTAGAAGGGTGTTCTATGCAATATCACAAAGCACAATAGGTGCCACTTAACCTAACTATTACTGTACTTCTAATGTAAGAGGAAATCGGAGAAGTCAGAAGAACATGGTGATACGGGCCAGTTTAAGACTATTATCTGGTCTCTCAAGCTGTCAGACAACAGCACCAGCTCTGTGCCGCTGTGCCACCCTGTACCCTGATTTGGCACATAAATGTATTTTTTTGGTTATTTCAACGTTTATACTTAACATTTGTGTGTAACATCCTTGGAAATGTCCTACTGCTGTGAAACTTCCAGATGACATTTCACAAATTTGGGATGCACAGTACTGTTTTTGGATTGCTGGAAATGTATTCAATTCCAGTAAAGTGTTCATAAACTTTCTTGAGCCCATATAACCCCAGGTGGAGTACAGTGAGATAAGAGTCACAGATGGCAGTCAGTTTCATCACCAACAGTTTCATCACTCTATGAAGTCACACTGCACAAATTGTAGGAAAATGTGTGACCTGGCTCACATAACTCTTCGAATAAATGGTGTTTACTTCTTATGGTGCTTTTCTTGGACAAAACATTTAAGCTTACACAGAATCTACAGTAAAGTGCATCACCCATGCGAATGGTGTAAGAGCAGCCAATGTACACAGCCCTGCTCATTATCACCTTCCTGCTGGGTACCAGGGAGATAGCCAAATTCCAAACAAGGGTAGAAGGTCATTAATGAGTTTTACCTTGACATCTGGTCCAGTACAATTTCACTATATGCATGATGAGAGAAAATGGGTCTGACTATAGTGTGTGTGTGTGTGTGTGTGTTGTCTGCCGCTGTAGTGAGCTACCATGTTGGCCAAAAGTCACGCAAACTTCGCATCCATTTCAAGACTATGTACATTTTAATGGAGTAGGTCCCCCATTGCTGCTCTAAAACACTTGCTTTTCTAGAATTTAGATTTTCAAACATGACTTTTTGGATTCGTGTACATTCAGCAGCAACAGCATTTTGCATAGATGTTTGGTGATAAAGCCTGGATTCCAGATTGTTACTCAAGGAATTGCTGTTAGTTTGCAAAGAACTGACAAAATGTAGTATGCATAAGGTGGCCAACCCAGCTGAAAGGCTCCACTAAGAACTCATACTCTGATCCTTGCATTTGTCTAGCATATTAGAGCGCTGCTCGTATTTGTTAAAGCAAATCCTGATTACTAGCTAACTGTAATGCACGCACCAAAGATGGCGGACTCAAATGCAGCTTAGAGAGGTGTTTATTAGGACGGCAAACAGTCCAAGGTCAAACACAGCAGCGGCAAACAGTAACCAGAGGATAAGGCGAGGACAAATTTGAGGAAACAAAAGCGGAGGTCGAAACACGGTATGTAGCGATAATAATCCAAATGGCGAAAGAGTGTGTGGGAACGAGGAAACCAAGTTGCTTAGCAAGGCGTACGTGAAGTGTTTGTGGTATACGAACGCTGGTGATGGTGTGTGTGTGATGGGCCAGGTCTGGTCGCGCGTGCAGTCCGTGGTTGTGACACTAAAAAGCGTACTTATACCACACACACTTCACGTACGTCTTGCTAAGCAACTTGGTTTCCTTGTTCGTTAAAGCTGGAAGAGGTTCTGTGATGTTTTGGGGGTGATTTATGCGTGCAGTATTGGGTCCTTTGCTTAAGGTTATTATAAAGTTATTTTGAACCCCATTGCCAAAACTGATCTGCTGAAGAAAAAATGGTTTGTCTTTTGCTTATCATTTTAAAGAGGAACAAAGACAACAACAAAGACAACAATTCTCACATTCACAAGGATGCAAATGTAACTGACTGGCATTCAGAAGCAGTCACACATCTGAACTGGCCCACAAAATCCCCCATATGTGAATCCTCTTGAAATGCCAAGGACAACATCCTTAAGCAGGTGAAAATTAACGTTACCTACATGCAGAAACTTGTCCAGTCCATGTCAAATCAAATTGCAGCTGTTATTCAAGTTCATGGAGGCATTGCATGCTATTAGATATGTTTTAGTCAAATGTGATTATTTATTGTCTGGATATAATACTTGTTGAGAAAAAAAAAGTTATATATCTATTAATTTCTAAAAATGTGGGTGATCTTTTCTTGTATCTACAGAAAAAGGATGAGTTTTGGTTGGACAGATGATTTGTCCTGCTCACCCACAGACATGCCTCTAAATATAGTGTTTGATGCAATGACATTCTGTAGTAGAATTTGTTGTTCCTTTAATGACTCAAAGCTGAGTAGCAAAACAGCCCCAGATTCACTGATATACTCTTACAATTACATTATTTGTGCGTCAAGGGACTTGCTAAAAGACCAAACAGCGACATGTTGGCAGAGGTGAGACTTGAACGATGTACCTTCTAGTCCAGAGTGCACTTCCTTGACCGGTAGGTTACCACAGTCCCACATGATTTTTTACAGTAAGGTTTTGGTGTGCAGTGTCTGATTTATTTAAGAGGGTCTTTAGAAAAGCTTTTGTGGCTTTTTCCATATAAATGTCTTATTACAGCTTCTCTTAAATGTTTTTGAAATGAGACATAAGCAGATCTTGAGTAGTGAAATCAGGCACTGATTCTCATAGGGTGGGACAAGTCTACATCTCCAATCTTATGTCATTAGTTGGAACACTACTTCCATACCAACCATACTTCTGAAAAAGTCATAGCCAGATTCTTCAAATATTCCTTCAAGTTTTCACCATGTTTGTATTTCTTTGAGCTGTTTTTGATTGTCATTGCAGAGAAGATTGTCCCATTTTAGGGATCAATATAGTATAAGAATACCAAGACATATCATAAGCAGTGATAGATTCACACCATGAAGCTCAGACTAAGATCTCCCTTCCCATAATAATGACTGGCTTCGCCTCATCACTGCAAAAGCACCCATGTGTGAAAGTCAATCCACTGCCTGCGTGTGTTTTATTTATTCATTAGTGACGTGAAGCATGAGAGGGATTCAAGAGGTTCCATTCAAATAAGCTCACTGTCCCCAGAGCAGAGCTGTGAGCAGTTTGCAAGTGTGTGTGTGTGTGTGTGTGTGTGTGTGCATGTGATGGGGCTGGCTGGATAGATGGTACTTCTTTTAATTTGTAAGCCCTTAGGGGAAATGTGCACATACAATTACAACAGTCATCAGCGAAGGGGGTGAGCAGAGAGGGGCAATGAATGGAGAAACGGGGCAATGATGAGGAAAGTGATGAGAAGATTTGAGATATTAACATTGCTTCTCATCTCTCATGCTTCACACACACACTCTCACACGCACGTGTGTGCACATACTCACACCAACATGCACACGCAAACGCACCTACACACACAGTTTGCCCTCCTATGTGAAACTTTACATTGCCATGAAATTACCCTATCCAATTAATTCTATCCCTCAAATAACCATTTTGTCCTTAGTAGCAATTAAAGGGAAATGTTGCTTTTTCAAATGAATTTAGCAGTTTTCTTGGTTAAAAAATGTTGGCATTTGTGATCTTATACTCTTTTTTAAGTTTCTTGTTACCAGGAAAATTCTATAAAATATGGAAACCTTAAGAATACTCCTGATGGCCACTGTACTAAATGTACTCTAGTAATAACATGTGACATCATTATTTCCGTAGGCTTTCCGTGGGGTTTTTTTCTCTTTGTATACGTGTGCATAAAGTTTGTGAACCCTTTTGAATTGTATTTGAATTTCTGCATAAATATGACCTAAAACATTATCAGATTTTGACACAAGTCCTAAAAGTAGGTCAAGAGAACCCAGTTAAACAAATGAGACAAAAAGAATATACTTGAAACTTAAAAATGGTCCGTGAACCTTTGCTTTCAGTATATTTTCCCCAAACATGCTGTTAAAAGCAGACTTTGATAGAACCCTGTTTTGTAAATAAAAAAGGCTGCCCACTCATACCTGATTGTCATCCTATTAATTAAAAACGCCTGAAAAATCACCTGCCTAAATAACTGCCAGTCCTAGAGGTTAAAATACATTTTCCACTCACAAATATGTAATATTGGATCATTTTCCTCAATAAATAAATGACCAAGTATAATCTTTTTGTGTCATTAGTTTAACTGGGTTCTCTTTATCTACGTTTAGGACTTGTGTGAAAATCTGATGATGTTTTAGGTAATATTTATGCAGAAATAAAGAAAATTCAAAGTTTGAGCACCACTGTATATTGATTGTTAAAACTTGTGGGAATTATATGAATTATGCCAGAAAAATGCACAAAACATTTGTCTTGTTATCCTGCTGAGGACTTACCATTGACAGAATCAATACTTTTGCCAACTAATGCTACACATACACCTAATCCTAATCTTAACCTAAAGTTGCAGTATCTGTAAAAATATCTGTAAAAAGACTTTTACTTGTGGGAAGCAGTAAAGAGTCCTAGCAATGTTAAACATTGCAATTCTTTCTATCCTTGTGGGAAATTTAGCCCCACAATGTAACAAACACATGCATGGGTGCGCACATGCACACACACCTCCCAGCCCTCTGTGGCAAAAGATAAATGTAAGTAATGTGGCTGTAATCCATTATGGCTAACTGACAGTTAGCATGAATACGGGTGATGAGTTGGGTGTGGGTGTGTGTATGTGTTTGTGGGCAGGGGGGTGGGGGGTTATCATCATTGACCAATTATCATCTTATTACAGACGCTAAGTGGCCTCATATTAGGGTCACTGCCCCTAATTTCAGGGAAGAAAATAATTATTAACCCCTGTAATGGTAATACACAGACACCATTTAGAAGATCCTAGGGGAAAAGCATGGAGTAATCTGTGAGAATGTTGACAGCACAATATGGCTGCCTTTGTAAAAAAAAAAAAAAAAAAACACTGGTTCGTTAGCGTCAGCACAAAGTGCAGCTCAAGTAACAACTAAAAAAGGAATATTTCCTTTTAGAAGTGGCAATGTCTATGTGCAGCCTAATAATCAGTCATTAATTAAATTAATAGCTCAAAAGGAACAAAGGAAAGCTTTCTTGTATGGTACACTTGTATGGGACTGTGTTGGCCTAGTGGTTAAACTACTGGACTAAGGCCCAGAAGGTCCAGGGTTCAGTTCAAATCCCACCTTTGCCACAGTTGGGCCCCTGAGCAAGGCCCTTAACCCACCATGGCTTGAATTGTAAGACTGTATTAATTGTGAGTCGCTCTGGATAAGGGCGTCTGCTAAATGTGGTTAATGTAAATGTACACCTCACAATCAAAGCAAAGTAATCTAATTGTCTGCTGGAGACCAAAATCTAAAAGCTCACGCTTTATTTCAGACTTTGTGAGGATGTTCTATGAACGTGCGATTTCTTCACGGTTTAAGCTAAGCTAACTAACCATTAACAAGTGCTACATTAAAAGAGGAAATAAAGGTTCTGATTCACATTTGAAAGTACTGGTTTCTTGACTGATAATTTTCTAAAAAATGCAGCTCTTAATCAAGCTTCTTTGGACTGAAAAAGCGCCAACTTGGCACCCTGATGAAATAAAATGTGTAAGGGGTACATGTGTAAGGGGACTTTAGTGTATAGAACCAGTTTTTGTTTTTATTTGATCATTATCATATTTCAGCTTTTTACTTTCACGTACACATTTACTGTGTTTTCACATTGTATTCTACTAAGAATATTTTTGCACAGTATTATATGTATGAGAATTCTGTGGCACATTCTTTTAAACTTACTGTATGTTTGATTTAACTAAGTTTTGCTGAACCTGTCACAATTTAGACAACCTTAGCCCAGCACAGCAATTGGAAATATGGGTAACATGTTGATTATTTGCTAGCTACTCATTTCAGACAGAGGCCTTACAGCCTTGATGCTATGGTGAAATTTGCACTAAATGGATTTCAACACATATGTAGTTTAGGATAATTAACATATAATATGCATGTAAATGGAGATGTTACGAGATTGATATATACAAATTTATATTGACAGTTAAATTCTGATTTGACATTAAATCTGCATATAAATATAGACTCTGTGGGCTGTAATCAGAATATATTTGCCAAAATTTTGGATCCAGGTTCAGACAATCGGATCAAATCTGAGCTAAACAGAGTTTTATGCAACCTGAATGGTTCAAAAACATAAGCTTTGAAATACAAGTTTCCTCAACGGGAGTGAACTCAAGATTTGTCTGTAGTTTCACAAGCGTGTAAATTTTACTTTGTTAGTTCGACATCCATTATTTATATATCATTTGGTAATTGGGTCATATCAGTACTAAAAATGCAGTCACAATGACAACATTTTGGATGAAATCTAGTTCAAGAAGTTCAAGCAATTAAGAGGTGACATGTCTTTTTTTTCTTTGTGTGGAGATTTCTGTCCAATGTAGAACACGAGAACTGGATTGCAAACTCCTGTCAAACAGTTCCAGTCGAAAATTTGATAAATACAAACAAAGAGCAAAGGAATTAAAAGACAGAAAGAATAAAAGCAAAGACGCAGCAGAAAAAGCATCCTTTTCTACAAGCAGATGTGAAAGGTTTAAGGAAATGAACTGCTAACCTGCTCCATGCCACTTTACATAGGCATGCCTGTGTTGTAACCATACCAACCACTCTGAATACACAACTAAAAGTTCCTACAGTCCAAAGAAACGAATCAGATTTCGTTCAGATCAGTTTGCTCATAATTTGCAGTATAGACCAAAAATCTGATTTAGGGATGAAATCCAATTTGTCCTGCAGTCTGAATGGAGTTTAATAGTCAAGGTCAGTGGTCACTGTTAACATACTGCAAACCTATGACTTAAAGGAAGCTCACAGACATACAGTAGGTACAGAAAGTATTTAAACCGCTTTAAATTTTTCACTCTGTTTAATTGCAGCCAGCTGCTAAAATCAAAAGATTTAATTTTATTTCTCATTAATGTACACTCAGCATCCCATCCTGACAGGAAAAATCCAGACATAGACATTTTTGCAAATGTATTAAGAAAAAAAACAACTGGAATATCACATGGTCATAAGTATTCAGCCTCTTTGCTGTGACGCTCATATTTAACTCACAAGTTGTCCATTTCTTCTTATGCTTCTTGTGAAGGTTCTACTCCATCATTGAAGTCCAGCTGTGTTTAATTGAACTGATAGGACTTGATTAGGAAAGGCACACACCTTGAGTCATTTAACTGCAATCTGTATACTCCTATAAAAGATAACCATAATTATCTAAAATGTATCATGTGTATACATGAATAAACTACAAAAAAATAATGTAAAATATTAGGTAATTACAATATCTATAAAGCTCTCCATGTTTTAAAAGCATAGATATGAGTATTATTGAGTTTTGCTAAATAACTTGCATGTTAGCTTGTTAAACATTGCATTACACAGTATGTAATATCCTGTTAAAACTACATCAGGCAACATTTATGGCACTTCAACAAAACGAATGAGAACTACCGATCAGTGTGATTAGACCAAATGTTTAATGAAACACAACATGCGTCACCCATCCCAGAGAAATGGCGACAGGAAACAAAAAATGTAGCAGTGTCCATTATCACCATGCCTTTTATGTCACAGTAACACTAAAAACTGCAATGTGTAAAAAAAGAGATGTACATTCTTTGGCTGTGCTATTTTTCCTCTTTATGTAATATGTATGACACACCTCTAAAACATCGTTTTAATCACTGCTGTAAGTCTCTCTTGACAGAATTGTTTCTGTGTTCACAATGTGCCTCCATCACTTGCTTTTCCTGTTATATCCAGTGCCTCCAAAAAAGCATCTTCAAATTATATCTTGTGAGTCATTAAATTAGTCTTTGACTTTGCTGTTTTACTGGGCAATGACATTGAATCAGTTGAAAATAATCTCATACCCCAACATCTAAGCAGAAAACATGTAGGAATAAGAGTGTAAGTTGCTGCTGTTACAACCAGCAGCGATAACAGCACTGACGCTCAACACAGCACTCTGTAGCACTTCTAGCGGTGAACAATATTATATAATTTGCTGCCTAAAGCAGAACAGTTGTTTATTGCTATGGTATGGTGGAATATGAAAAATGAATACCATAGGGGAAGTTAACGCGGGTATATTGGATAAACCAGTATATCACGCAGTAATAGTGTGAACGAGTCAGAACTGTGAAACTGGTGACAGAAAAAGCCAAGCAAGCTCTCCAAACACACATTGAAACTAATGTCACCAAAGTTAAACATTTTCGGAAATTTACAAGCATTTTCTGTTCACATAAGAAATCTGTAACACCAAAGATTTTCATGATGTAAATTAAACTAATTAGTAAAACCTAATCCCAGTATGCTGATGCATTCTTAGAGCTAGAGATGAAATTAGGCCTGACCTGGATAATAATACATGACTGGTTAAATCTTAATGATAAGGTTTTGGGCTTAAATATTGCACATTGTTGCAATATTTAAGTGTTTAAATGTTTGCAAAACAAATATTACATATGCATTGATTATATGTTAAGTTACCAAACAAAACCCTGTAGTCTATATGCAGTTTTTGGAATTAGCATTGTTATTTATGTGCGTGTGGAAACAGTAATTTGGAGGGACAGTCAATCTGCAGGCCTTATTAGCAATAACTACAAGAACAGTGGGGTTTATTTGAAAGAAGTGGATTTAATTTTTCACTGCCCAGTGAACAAGGGATGTGGCACAGCAGTTTCTATATCTTGTTACATCTCTTTGACTGGGTGGCCTTCAGGATTAGTCAATGAAGATGAATACAACATGAAAAGCCAATCATATCGGCCTATAAATAATTGAATATAAAAATAATTGTAAAGGAAACTTTAGAACACTGAACATGAGGAGGCTTTCAAAGGATGCATCTCAGAGAACCTGTCCTGGAGCAAGAACACAACATCACTGGACGAAAAGGCTGACCAGTGCCTTTACTTTCTCTGCAAGCTGATAAGAGCTGGAGCTCCAACCCCCTTAATGTGCACCTTCTACAGTGCCATCGAAAGCATCCTGACCAGCTGCATCACAGTGTGGTATGGTGTCTTGCTGCAAGACTCTTCAGCGCATTGTGAGAGCAGTTGCGAGGATCATCGGCACTTTCTACCCCTCCCCTCACTATTGTGAATGACATTCACAGTACCTGCCTGACTCGAAAAGCCCTCTGCATGGTGTGTGATCCTATACACCCTATTCACAGCTTCTTCAGCCTGCTGCCATCAGGGAGGAGACAGAGCAGAGTCCCCAGGCTAGAACCAGCAGACTGAGGGACAGCGCCATCCATCAGGAAGTCAGAACTTTTCAAAACGAAACGTAAGCAGTGTAATTTCACAAACAGATCACTTAATTAGGTACACCTTGTTTCTACAACCATTGTCCATTTGCTTAGTTTTGCATATCATAAAGATGCACTTTGTAGTTCTAAAATAGCAAATTATAGCTTGACCATCCTCAACACTGTAGTGATAGCAAGTCAGTCTGTTTAGCATTTGAATCTAACACTTCAGTGCTGCTTGAGTTTTTAAACATAGTGTTTAATGTTGAACGTACTGTAAATGTAAAATCAGAGACAGTAACTCATTTGTTGCTGCACAGTCTGTGTTTGTCGTCCTCTAATATTTTATTAGTGCTTACAGGATGCTTCCTACATGATGCTGGTAGCTGGACAATTGTTGGACTAGTTTCAGTCCAGTAGTTACACTGAGTTGTTTAAAATCTGTTGTCTGATCCACTCTTACCAGAACAACACACATTAACAAACCATATCTGTGTTGTTGCAGTGGTGAGAATGATCCGACATCCAAATAGTACCTGATCTGTTGTGGTCATGTGGGGTCCTGACTTTTAGATAACACAATAAGTGGGACTAGCAAAAATACATAGACTTAGGTTTGATTGCCAACTCAGAACTTCAGTGGCTATATTACTGGCATTTTTTATAGTTTTTATAAAAATGTGTCATAGACCTACATGTGCCAAAAAAGTTTAGAATCCTACCTTGCGGAGAGTGATCAAAAAGGTCCTTTATACATGTGGCTGAAATGAAAAGTCTGTATTATCTTAAATAAGTCAAGTCTGTTAGTATGTGAGGGTGGCATTGAATTTTGTAAATATTATCTTTCAACTTTTTGTCTTTTATTAGAAACAAATGGACTCGAGTCTATAATTGTAAAACTACAAATTACTCCCTATCGTAACCTAAACTAACAACGAGTGAATAATCAAGCAGGTGTACCTAATAAAGTCAGTGTAAATAACTCAATAACGCTATAAAACCGAATCCATATTTATATTCAAGACTGACTCTTTATTTTAAGGACAAAATGATCTCCTGTTCCTCAGCTAATATTTAAAGCCATCAGTGGGGGCAGAGAAGATTTGAGAAGAAACTACCCTAAAGTATTTCTTGTCTCTGCAGATGCTCCATATTCAATCAAACCCTGACTTATCCCTTTCATTTTTCTCAGCAAATTCTTTCTCATCTCTGCCCTCTACACAATTTCATCACTGCTCCCTGTGGTCCACAAACTGGGCAAGCCAGCCTGTTGACATTCAAGCAGCTAAAAGCTATCATGGGCCATATGCTTTGATAAATGAATAGCTGTGTTTGACCAGAGGAATGTTCTGTTTAGATAAGAAAGGAAGAAAGATGAAGGACTTTAGTAACTAGGTGAACCTGGTCATTCAATGCTATATTATTTTTCCAGGGAGCTTTATGTTCAGCTTTCTTAATCTCACCTTTATCATAACTCCAGTCATACTATATTTTTGCTAATTTAATGTCGCTATTAAATTATTAATAGCCATTACAGCTCCACACACAAGGTTACATCTATAGATATGGTTACATATAGACTGTTGTTGTGTTTTGGTTTTGTTTAAGTATGCGTGTCAGAATTATTGATTGTTTATGTTCATGACAGAATATTTTATTTATTCCCCCATCTACCATCAGGGGGTGATACTAGGCTGGAAAGGGGGGGTCCTGTGTTATGCCAAAAACGCTCAGTGGCAGTAGGTAGTACCAGAAATACAAGAGGATAGTTGCTATATAATAAAATAATAAAGGAGATAGTAAAATAATTTACTTCAGCAAAATGCAAAGAAACTGCATAATTTGTTTAGCTGTTTGAGTAAGCAACATAAAGACAAAAGTACAGAATGTAAGTACAGATGGGTGGCAAGTGTATTAATACATGATATAAGTGTGTATAAATACTGGACTAGAACATTCTCTTAAGTAGTCATGCATTTTGTTAGACATTAAGGGGAGGAGTGGTGAAGGTTGTAGTAGTAGACCCCTGTCTAACCATTAACTGGTTCTTCACTGCCTTCTACCCCTGGTGATGATGTAGGCATCTGTAACAAGGCTGTATATATATTTTTTTAACGTTAACTTCACTTTTTTCCTGGTGGGGGTCAGTAGGTCTCTGGTGCCTATCCCTGGAGAACACAGGGCGCAGGTGTAGAGTGCCTTCGATGGGACACTAGTCCTTAGATAATGACTCAGCTTAGTCGACATTTACAATAAACAAAAAGGCACATTTGTTTCTTATCTACCAAGTCAATTGTCCATAAAATGATGTGTGATGATTTTAGTCTTTAAGTGGTTATTGCATGCGTTTTTTTTAGTTTAATTAATTTGGGGTTTTCTTGTATGTTCCTTAAACACAGTGGCCTACAAATTACAGCATGAGGCAGTTCGACTAGTATTTTCTCTCTCAGATTAAGTTAATAAATGCATAATGTTAGACTGCTATTAAGTGATAAATTACTTCAGAATTTGGTGTACACTAGACATTCATGTATTTATAGTGCACATTTTTTAAAACAGTTTTGTTCAGTAATTTGTTTGTGGTCTTCTTCTTGGTGATATACTGTTAAGTCTTGGTTTAGACTGAAAAGGACTTGATTATAATACTGGCTATTGTCAAAATATGATATTTCTCAGCAACATGAACTGTCTGCATCTGCCTCAAAATAAGCTCAGACCTGATCTGTTTAGCAGTTTATTAGATGATCTGTTTTGTGGTTTATTGGATGATTTGACATGAAATATTTGTTTGTCTAAAGCAGCTAGAGGGGAAAGCACAGAAGTGAAAATGCAGAGATATGTATGCGGTATCAAATGAGTGTGAAGTGTGTGGACACAATAAGGCACAACCAAGATGGACTGGAAGAAAAGACAATTATAAGTACAGTAAATTAGAAAGTGACTGCAAACAATTTGAAATATTACTAGACTCCCAAATTAAAAACTGGCCACTGCAAGATATTAAGCTTTTAATGAACTTAACAACAGATAATTGGTCACAAAAGTAAATAAAAGAATGCATTCCTGAGACCAGCATCATGCTTGGATGCTTGCCTTTGCTATAAGAGGTTATATCCATACAAGGTTATATTCAAGTTAATCTCAACACTAGTCATATGTGTGTGTGTGTATATATAGATATACACACGTGTGTGTGTGTGTGTGTGTGTGTGTGTGTGTGTGTGTGTGTGTG
>JAVSBV010000001.1:6119866-6135285 GCA_033117975.1 Parotocinclus spilosoma
CCCATGGAGGATGGGTCCCCTGTTGAGTCTTGGTCCTCCCGAGGTTTCTTCCTACCATTTTAGGGAGTTTTTCCTTTTCACTGTCGCCCTGGGCTTGCTCAACTTGGGATTGGCCTTTTAAGGTCACTCTGTGAAACAAACTTTGCTTACACTGTGTTCTTTAATATATATATATAAGTCCTTAACTTATATGTAGCTATCAAACAAGGATACTAAAAAAAAGTAATACATTTACTCTTGCTTGTTTGTTAACAACTGCATGGGTCTCCTAATTATGCAATGTCTTGTTAGGCTAATGTGATTCCAGTCAGCTAACTAGAATAGGTTACCAGCTAAACCCAGGTTTATGCAGCATAATAAATGTACTCCCTAAAGTAATTTATTTAATTGTAAATCACTGAAGTAGCTGCACAACTCTTGTTTCATTCTCACACTTTCAAAAGAATAAAGACTTAACACTTAATCTAAATTAGCTACAAAGTGAAAACTTTAGTTGAGTGAACATAGAAAATACAAACTGAGGGATTTATTCTAAAACTGAGGACAATTGAGAATTTAGCCTTACATGCAGATTGCGAATGAACCATCACACTCGCATTCACTTTCCAGTCCACGTAACACCTCAAAGACTTGGCAGCTTCACATCTGACTTGAGACTGGCAAATGATTTGCAGACTGACAATCCAACGTCAGCAGCCAACGCAGACCTACAACTCGGCCCTCGTGGTTGCAATACGCCGAGCATATCTCACGTTTGTTACACCCAAAAAGAAAAAAAAACAAAACGCTGTCAAATAGCTCAGGTTCTGTCTAAACCCAAACTCGAACACACTCCCCCTTTTTACCCCTGTCTATGACCGGAAGATCCCCAGTGAAGCGAGAATGGCATATTTGAAATCCGGGTCTGATGAGAGCACAGAGCATGCAATATGTTTTTCATGATCCTTGTGAATAGGCAATGAGGGACGGGTGAGTAGAGTCCCATGACTTCGGCTGAAGCTTGAGCGTGTGTACATGCACTCACACACTCAGGCAGCCTCATATGGAGTCACGGACTGTGGACGGGTTCAGACAAGAGGAACAGGACATCCTTGTGCTAGCGATTATCCAATGCTTCTCCGTCATGTTCCATTAAGTTTAAACAAGCATGTGGGAACACGCACACATACACACACATTAACGCGCACACTTCCTTCAGAAGCGCAGCCTGTCCAATAGTCTGACTGTGCTGTCCTGTGCATTGTATCTGCATGAGGCTGAGATAATGGCATCTGTCGCTGCTGCTTTAGACACAGTCGCTCGTGCACTGCCCATTAGCTTACTGCTGGCTGGCTGCCCTGGCCTGACACGCTCTGATAGTCCCCCACAAAATGCAGAAAAATACTACCATTCTCCCTCCCCTTTGCTCACTTTTTTCTCACTCTCTAACTCTTGTCTGGTTAGCTTTCGTTTCTTAGGTCCATCCTTGTCTTGCACTTCATCTCCCTGCTGTAATACATGAATACATGAAATGGCTTTTGGTTTATTCTCTTTTAGTGGAACAAAATAATAATAATAATAATAATAATAAAATCATCCAGCTCTCATGTACAGGTAAATTTAAGTTTGTACTGTTAAACAACGCCTGTGTCATGATTAGAATATGAAATATAAAGAAAACTAAGATGTGGCGATCTTTTTTAGGCTCAATTTAGGTTTGGTTTGAATGGTTGAAAAATTACACACTATTAATTCTGGGCTTACTTTGGTAAAAGGCATCATAAGAGATCACAGACAAATATTCAGCCTGATTCTGCACCAAGTCATGACTTTTGTGCTTTATCGCTTTTATTGTTCTTATTACAGCCTAGTTAATTCATGCTCTACATATAGTTCGTTTGCCTTAATAGTTACATGGTTACCCACAAATACAGTCTTATGCAAATGTCTATGGTCAGCTTACACATCGAGTTTTAATCCTCTCGTTGCGTGTGACTCAGTGTTCCATCCTTGGTGTTCAAGCATAAGCTCAATTGTCTAATCCAAAATTTGGATTACCTTTCCTGATCTTCATTTCAAAATTTGAACTTCCTTTTAATTCCATTCATTGTCCATGGCTAGTCAAATCCGACTACCAGATCTAGGTTACTTTTTGAGTCTTGGCCCTCCCAAGGGTCCTTTCTAATCACATTTAGGGAGTTTAACCTTACCTAGGCTCATCATTGCTCACAAGACGATGCCAACAGGATGCTGGTGGCCGGACATTTATGGCTGGTGAACGATTTTTAGTCCAGCAGTGACTCTGAGCAGCAGCGCTATGGTGTTTGATTCATTTGTAATAGTGCAGTATGTCCTAACAATTTATGTAGAAACGCAAATGAACTACAGTGTGTAATTTTAAAACTACAAAGTGACCACTAAAACCTAAATAAAGAACAATCGGAAAATAAACGAAAAAATAAAGAATGCCTAAGACAGAATGCCAATACAGTACTGTACTATTCTTTTTCATTATTTACGTATTTACAAATGCACATATTAATGTCTTTTTTATCTTATGTTTATTGTACACATTGATTATTTATTCATACTCTGGGCTCAAAAGGCATGCATGCCTTTGGCCTTCTCCAGGTCACATACTCATATATGTGATGAGATTGAAGGTTTTCTCAAAATATAGACTCAAAATCTAACATATTTCCTGTGAACCATGGTAACTTTAGATGAATTCAAGTGCCTGAGATTGCAGAAGACAAGTCATAGGAAATGTCGCTGCTCAGTGGTTGCACTTTCAAACCTCTGGAGACTTAACACAGTCTCATTCATGCTTCATTTCCATATCAACAAAAATATATCTGAGATTAAAGGAGTCAAAACTGGGTTTATCTTCAGAAGACTTTTGTGCAGGTTATTTATCTATTTTAAGAGATCATCACTGACAGAATTCACTGACAGAGTTCTGTAACCACAACACCCAACATTCACATTGAAAGCCCAAGCATGGATTTCAACCACAGATCCTTAATAACAGCATCTGGCACTTACTGCCACGCCACCGTAGCTGCCATTTAAAATTAATGAAATGCGTTGAAAAAATGTATAATATTGTTATATTGTCGGTTGTAAGATGATAAATGTCATTATCCTAAAACACAAAAATATATCATATATGTCTATGTTAAGCATGAAACAGTACAAATACAGTAAGAAAATGTATTAGGGGAAAAACACTGATGAGTGCAGAGCCATAAAATAATGAACTGGCTTGGCTATTATGTGACAAATTATACTTCTATACTACGCTATAAAAAGTATTACCAAAACCAAAGTAAATACTGGTATGGAGGAGAAATCTTTGAGTTTATTTTTAGGGCTTAGCATGTTCTCAGCAGCAGATAAACATGAGAATCAAGATGTTGGCAGATCTGAGCACACTGTCAGATGATTAAGATCGCTGCCAAAACTCAAGGCGAGACATGAGATTGCTGGAGAACGTAAAAATCTTATTTTTCATTCAATTTGATCTCACTGTTTTCTAGAAGAAACACAGATATTATGAATGTATCTTTTCAGATAGAAAAGCTTTCTTTGAAAATAACTTATGGACAGACAATACAGAAGTTGCTAAGGAAAAAAGTAACTGAACAGCAGTACCTAAACTTTATCCCAGCTGTGAAGCATACTGGAGGAGCATTATGGTTTGGGGCTGCATGGCTGCCTCAGAGCCTGGATCACTTGCGATCACTGAGAAAACGTATTTTATTTATCGTATTATTGTATTCCGGTTCAGGTTTGTGTTTGTCCCTGAGCCTAACAGCACCAGTACATCAAGCACACAGTCCGTCAAGCACACATCAAAACACACACACACTCTCATAGTGGGAAACCTTAGAAATGGAATGTGACCTGGCTAATGTCTTTGGAGCATAAGAGGAGACTGGAGTACCCAGTGGAAACCCACATAGACAGAACATGCTAACTCTCTGATCTCTAGAGCTGTATCCATCACCTAAGTGTAAAATGATGCAACAAGGCAATTTTCTCCTAAATAAAATGTTTTAAAAGCATAAGTGTTGTCTGCTTTATGTGTATGTGTTGATATATGAGCAGGTATGCACCATTTAATGACCGCATTACGTTCTGTGCAACAGTAGGTTGACCAAAATGGTCAACCCGTACATGACCATAGTCCATAGTCATATAGTTTTTTAATGCAACTATAATATAAACAATTACAAGAAAATTGCATGCAAACAATATGGAATTGTGTCAGAAATACCACTGAAAACACAAGTGAAATGCTATTCATAAAGCTTACAAAACTGATATACATACCAGTCCAGATAATCCATATAATTACAACACTGCTGTTCTTCAGTTACAAGCACCCATTAACAACCACACACACACACACACACACACACACACACACACACATTGCAGAACCAAAATCGAAATGTGCATAATGGAATTGAAACATATTTTATCCCTGCTAGTCAGGGTCATAGGGACTATCTCTGAAGAGCACTGGGCACAGACTGGGCCCTGGATGAAACACTTTGCCTATCACAGAGTCAGTAAGACCTCCTGTTCATCCTGAAGAAGGATCCCAGAAGAAGGTCTGCACTCTATATTGGCAGGTCGGCATTCAGTAGGCACAGTTACGGGTATACACTGGACAGACCGGACAAGACCTACCCAGGATTCAAACCCAGGACGTTTCCAGTAGCGGACTCTCCCCACTGAGACAGCAGAGCTGGCAAAATATATCTGTTCTATAAATCCCATGCAATATGTTGTGGTATAAAAAGTGTGCACAACCATAAACTCTACAACCACAAAATAGCTCCTGTGGTTCTGAGGTAAGGGGGATACAGAGCTCTTTATTTACTGGCACCTTCTCTAGGATGCCCCTCTGCCTGCACCAAACCAAAAGCAACCCAACCCAACCCTCCCACCATGCAGTGTACGTAAAGGAAAATGGGACGCTTTGATTTTGCTTTTAAATTTTAAAACAAATTCTCCTCACCATTGCAAGTGTGATCAGCAGCTCCAGGAAATATTGCTATTCTGCTAAACCATACCTGTGATAACGCCTCTGCTATTCTCTGCACTTATGTTGTACCTCGTCTGCTCTTTGCATATTTTTGTACACTTTAAGCTCTTAGTATTTATTGTACGTGCACTTAAGCTGTGGCACATTTAACCGTCTGCACATTCTGTAGGTTGCTCTGGATAAGTGGGTCTGCCAAATAACTAAATGTAATGGAAGTGCTACTTGTGGTTAAACGCAAGGTTCACATACTTTATTAAAACCCGGACTATGAATAATTAATCAACATTTAGTAAAGATGTCAAAAGAAATTAAGGAACGTTGTCTACAGCTAGTTTGACTATTCTATAGGCACAAACTTCTGCAATGTTACGAAGGAGCAATATTCTGGGAACCATGTTTCATGCCATAATTTATTGGAATATCGATATTGCATTGGGATATTGCCCAGTCTGTTTCTTCATTTGAACAGTAAATAGTTTAAATGATTCTTTTGAAGGCCACCAAGCCAAAGCCGCATCTCGGAATGATCATAAATCCAATTCAATCATCGCAAGAATAAAGGCTTTAGCTATGCTAGTGCCATCTTATTAAAAAGGTCAGATCTGTGATACAGAAATGTGTTTCTTAGTAATTATCAGGTCTTTACAACCACTTCAAATAGTTCTGTATTTTTAAACAATCCTGCTCTGACAATCTATGTGTGTTTCCACTTATTAGCCATTGGTCATTAGTATGAGAGTGCCAGGGATGGGGAAGTGTGGCGTCAGTTTTGATAAAGCAAAGCAATTTCTAGGGCTGCTATTCAGCCAAATTACAGTTGTACATCATGCTGCTCTCCCCCTTCTCCCCCTGTACAACTGTGTGATGTTAACATTTCATTTGCATGTCTGCCACCACACGCGGGCAAGATTCAGCATCCAAGCGACGGCCCGTTAAGTGCCAAACTATGAACACTGGCTCCATCTAGTGAGCAAAAAACAACACATCAGCTATATTTTGCTATAGAGACCAATAATATACTGTACAGCCTTTAATTTTTACCACTCTCTCTTCTATTTTCTTTAATATCTTTATCATGTTCACTTTCAGTTCTATTTACAAACAGTTATACCCCTGTTATTCATGCATTAAATGTAGGTCTAATTTCTGTACAATCACTGGTGTAAAACCTGACATTTTAACAATTGCAACAATTTGTGGTGTGCTGAAGTGGTGCAGCACCAATTTACTACCCTACTATGCGACAGAATGACCCAGGTTCAAGTATTGGCAGTGCCTTCTGGCTGAGTCAAGCATCTGTGTGGAATTTGCATGTTCTCTCTATGTCCAGCTGGATTTACTCCGATTTACTCTGTTCCGGTTTCCTCCCATGTTCAAAAGGAATTAATTACGTTTACTGGTGCCTCTAAAGCAGCCCATGACCAGTGTATTGATTTAACCTTGTGTCTGTCATGAATAGATGCTTATGTGACGTTAAATAAACAATAAACAATAAAATTGTTAACTCTTTCTGTGCTGATGTACAACTGTAGACTGACCTAATGCTGGTAAAGATCCTTCACATGTTTTCATTCCTTGGCCGGAACCCACCAGAACCTGATTTACTTACTTATTGAGGTGAATCTCAACTGGACCCAGATACTTCCACTCTCCTCTGTGACTGTGAACTGCTACAGGTATTTTATTCAAATACTTAGAACTTTGTCACAGAATTTGAAAAAATCTTTTATACACATTTGCTGAAAGACTACTGCTTGTATTTGCTAGCCACTGCTGGGTGGCATGGTGACCCAGCGATTAGTGTGGTCACCTCACATTGTTTTATTTATCTACTATGGTTTACTTAGTTTCACTATGGATACAAATTATTTTTTTCAATTAAGATTTAAACCACATAAGGAGGATGGGTGCCCTTTGAGTCTTGGTAGTTCCAAGGGTTCTTCCTTACAACATTTAGGGAGTTTTTCCTTTCCACTGTTGCCCCAGGCTAGCTCAATTTGTGTTTTGTTCTTTTAAGATGTAAAGCTGCTTCGAGACGATACTCCTTTAAAACGTTATAGAAATAGACGTGACAGCTGTATGGGCTGTATGGTTGATTGTGTTAGCTAAATCATCTTCATATACTTTTGCCCATGTACTTGCAGACAGTTACGCTTCATGTAGGATTACAGCTCCATCATAAGTCCTAATGAGCGCTGCAAATGTGAGTCATACATCTTCTTGTGTGACATGGGGAGCACTAAAGTGATATACTAGCATGTATATATATGTTGCTAAAGGGGTCATATAAAAATGTATCAATTCATTAGTGAGCTGCTTAAAAAATAATAATACATTTTATTAATAATTGGAATATTCTACAATAAATACAGTACATTTTGCTTACTGCGGCTTTATTAGCCTAGCACTTAAGACTGAGATTCAGTAACTCCAAAATGGAATAACTCTAATAGTCACTACCAGGCTATGACTTAAAATACTCAGCCTTGAGTAACAGTACTTTTTTGCACTTTTACTTTCTATAATCAGCATATTTTGCTGACAAGAAAATGATTTTCAATACATTTGGGTTACAGTTATGATATACTTAAATATGGTTAAGAAAATGTTTTACTAGCTTAAGTCTGTTGTCTTGTCTTACCCAGAGGAACATGGTTTCTCTAAGGCATTTTTAGTCCGCTTTTTGTAAAGCTGCTTTGCTTTTATGTAAATGCATACATAAATGCAATTCCATTTGATCTATTACAGTAGTTGTTTTGGGTTGGTTAATCAGCAACTTACTTTACAGACTTAAATTGTGTTATAAGTAAGTAAAAACCTTATGAACTGGTAGAAGCAAAGTCCATTGGGATATTAGCCGGAGCCCCACTGCCCTGATTAGATGAAAGTTGGTACCTAAAACATTAATTCCTTAAGACAATACAATTCCAGTCTATGGCAGTCCAGGTTTCTTGTTTACAACACCATGGCAAACAAGGTGGCTAATAGTCAATGATAGGACGCATAATGGGTACTGTGACAACAATTCTGCACCTGGAAATGATCTGGGACAGGGGTGTATGGTGAAGGTGACACTTCATCTGGATGATGAACAATAAAACTGTGGGACTCATGGAACCACATCTCCCAACACATACTAACATCTAGATAAGAATGTGTACACTACCTAAAAATAGCCTCTGGGAGCAATCTCCGCTATGCCCTCTTGCGGCTAGACCCAGTGTTTGATCAGACCACACATAATAATTTACGTACCTGCCTGAGACATTACTACATGTAACCATAACTGCATTTTTAGCAAGCCAACATTTCTACCTGGGTTTGTTATTTTTGATCAACGAGTGTTTATACAGATTATAATACAAAGTATTTGTAAAATTACTACCCATTACTGAAGTTATTATTCACCAACAAAGGTACCTAGAAGACCATGTCAGCTTTATGAAGCAAAAGGCTCAACTGCCATCCACAATACATTAATTTAACGTGAGCACCGTGGGTGATGCAACAAAAAAAACAAAGCATGAATTAACACTATTGAGTGGGACTTACTTAAGAGACAAAGTCAGAGTACCCACTGATGAATTAAACAAATTACTATCAGGCCGAGAGCCAAAAGCACAGTGGTGTTTGCAGGTTATCTTGTAGCATGAGGTTAGCACGCTTTCCACAAAGTTTAAATACGCACGATCCACACTTGTATGTTGACTAGGTAAAATGGTTCAGATGTGAATATGACAGCAAATTATGTAATTTAAAACAATGTATCTATAATACGAGACATCTGTGAGACACCCTAGCATGGTTGTGACAATGAATTATGCATTCAGTATGTAAAGCCACCTCACGTCTAACTGCTTGATGTTGAGTTTAAATGGTTTTACGTTCATGCTTTAGTAGGAGATTAGTCATTCTAAGGTAAACAACTCTGCTGACAAGCGAGACAATACGCACTGAAACAGCACGCTACTCGAGGGCAGCAGGAAGCCATTTAAAGGATCTATTGCTGAATATTTACCAGAAATTAGTAGCTTAATGAAGTGGATATAATTCTGCTACTGTTTCATTGCATCTAAATTGTGTGGAAGTGGATTTTAACTGCCTAGCCTACTTTTCATAATGACTCGTGACAATAGCTGCGAGGCTTATTGGCTCCCCGGCATCTTCCAGTCCAAACAGCAGGTTCACATTAAAACGTATTTTGTTACACAATGTCACGTGCAGCAGCTAATTCCTAGTCTTACTGTTATTAGTTGGAGAAGGTAAATAGTATTATATGTTGTTGAAAATAATTCAGATACCTTTAGAGCACATATAGCGAGCTTAGAATAATGTTGTTGTCATGGTGAAAAATATGTTGCATGTACCAGACCCTTGATATAAATTTGGCTGATTTACACTTATCAGTGGGTTAGTAGAGTTTTCTACCTTTATGTCCCGATTTGGCCCCAAAACGTCATTATTCATTATTCATTCATTCAAACTTCCTAGTATTTCATTCAGGATTCCTTCACAATATTTGTCTGTCTTTTGATCAGTAGAAAGGAGCCTCTGTTTTAACACTTTTTCAGCTCATCATTGACAAATTCACATTTTAAAAAATGACTTTTTACTGTTTTTAGGTGTGCTGGGGTTCCTGATCATTAAAGGACAGACTAAACAGGACTAAAGAGTATGTAAAGGACAAATGAACTACAGTGTTTTATAAGGTAGGGGGAACTGATGCAACGGATAATACATGTGGGAAGCAAGCAGGAGTATCTAACAAAGTGATTAGTGAGTGTACAAAGTCTATGTGGCCAGATGAGTTGAAGCATCTCCTAATCAACAAGAACTGCATGGTGCTCCCTGTCAGCAACGGTCCAAAAAGGGACCCAAAAAAAAAATAAATCAGGGAAAGGATGTTTGAACCCAAAGCTGATCAAACAGAGTAACAGGCAATACAGCCTATAACACCAGTAAAAATGTTGAACTGAAGGGTTGAAATGTTGGTTATAAGACCGAAGTGTCATTGCAGTACCTCTTGTCGAGTGTAGGCTTTATCAGTGAAAATGATCAGATTGGCTACAGTTGTTGAAGTGTGGTAGATACTGTACATACAGCATCAGATGCAGGTTTTATTAAACACAAAGTAGAAAATGGGCAGCCAGATGAACCAGCAGACAGAGGGACAAACCAGTGAGCAGACAGATAAGATGGCGAGTGTGGTATCGGCGTGAGCCAATTGGCTGGTCCAAACATCCTTCTATGTGGAGCAATGAAAAGACACAGGCCGTTTCGGTTATTTAGTCAATACAGGT
This sequence comes from Parotocinclus spilosoma, assembly GCA_033117975.1. NCBI lineage: Eukaryota > Metazoa > Chordata > Actinopteri > Siluriformes > Loricariidae > Parotocinclus > Parotocinclus spilosoma. The sequence goes on from JAVSBV010000001.1 coordinate 6,130,202, forward strand.
ACACTACAGTAACTGATATAGGTTAGCTATATTATATGTAGCTCTGTTTAACATCTGCATTACATCCTGTAAAACAGTATGTTGACCAGACATTACCATATAGCCACAAAGTATTTTTTTATTTTAAATAACAATAATAATAATAATACACTACTCACAAAAATTAGAGGAAATTTCATTTTGGGATATCCCTTATTTTTTGTGAGCAATGAAAAGGTATATAATTTTATCTGCTAGAAAAAAACAAAACCCTAAAAATTCAGCCATTATAATGAACGGACATTGATCGGATGGACATTAAACTTTGCATATCAGCATATAAGTACATATATTTAATATGGTGATTGGAGAACTTTGTACTGAGATTCCATGTCAAAACCATGCCTGCTTGCTTTGTTTAATCATCTATTTATTCATTTTGAGGGCGTAAAAATCGCGACTGCCTGTAGAAAATCCACAAGAACGTGATAGGAACATGACAAACCACCACCACTATGATAAGTGCTACGATGTGCAGCACTTCATCACCTTTAAATATGCCTGCAAAGTTGCAGTAAACCAGACATCTGTACCTCAGTGTGATTTATTTCTTGTGAACGGTAACATTAAACAGAACAGAAGGCAGGAACATAATCTTAGATGCAAGAACTAGGGGAAACCAAGAGAAATCCCCTGGTTAATAATTTAAACAAGAGACTTGGTTGTGTTCCTTGTCGTTTATACTGATCCGAGTGCGCAGCCCCTACATGCTTGGAATGAGTGCATCATTGAATACAAGAGGCAAATTCTACGATGTCTAATTTACTGTTCACATCTGATTAGGCTGAACAAAATGCTGGTAACTGTGTGACAAGTGTGATGGTGAATCGGAATCGTGATAGTGAGTGGTGCAAACGCAACCAGAACATGGTTCAGTATGGACTGATTCATCATGTTCTGGAACCTTTGAGTACCGAGCAACTAGCAGAAGCAAAGTAATCACAGTGTCCTACCACTTAACTTGACACAGATTCCCTGCTGCGTGACAGTAACTGAGTAGGGCTGCGCGGTTAGATCTGGAAATAAACATTTGACTCTTCTTATGTATTAAAAGGCGGTAATCAACGCCGTGGATTTGGGGTTTAGTAGTCGGTTGCATTTTAATCAATATAATCGGAGTCTCGTAGCGGTCTGTTGGATTCCTCCAACTGAAGAATCAAACTGTGCAGCTCTGTGTGCGCGTGTGTGTGTGTGTGTGTGTGTGAGAATACGCTCCAACCCAGGGGTGGAACATACATAAACACTAGCACACACCCCGTCCACATCTGTCACAGTCAAACAAGCTACAGGAATCCCTTCACACACTCGGCAGACGAAGCAGCAGCGTAAGCATTAGGGTTAGTAAGCAGGTACTTGCATTAGGCAAGTCTCTGTACAAGGCTTCGCTCCTGGTGTTCCAACTGGTTGTGTGACCACCTCACGAGGCCTGCAGCAGATCAGTCAAGTGTTCATCCAGCTCTCAGAACGAAGGCTCTGTCCTAAACGGACAACACCGATTTCCCCCATTGCAGATTTTACATTTGAGATCTAGCATTGTTTTAAAATGTGTTAATGCTGTTTAATCGCACAAAAGAAAGCGGTCACTCGTCGCTCTCTCTTGTTATTCGGTTCCCTTCCGTCCTATTGCTTAGCCCTGTGACTTTACGGCACATTCCCCATTGCTGTGTTTACTTTAGAGAGTCTCTCGCTCTGTGTATAAGGCATATGGGAGCACAGAGAACGGTCGCCATGGTGCGCCACCTCCCATTTATTGTCTTTCTGTCTTTTCCACTGACTCCCTCATCCGCTCTCTTATTTTCCACGGCTGCGCTGTATTTTTACTACACGGTGCTCCTGGGGGTGCCGTTCAGTGCCACAGCCTTCATCATGCAAGACATCCCGGCTGCCTGAGTGCCCATCCTTGGCGTGGACAGACCCACCTCGAATACCTCGTGGATGGCTTTCCGGAAACAGTGAAAATTGTAGTCTATTAAACCTGTAATACAAAGAGAGGAGAGGTAAAGGTTGGCTGGCACACACTTAACGGCTATTATTTCTGCAATAGGTACTAGGGATGAAGCGAAACATTGGCCAACAAAAATGCAGCGCTATTGGTTTTGGGTTTAGAGAAAAAAAAAGATCAAGTCATGCCTGGCTCAGAGAACAAACAAACAAAGCTCAGAAAACAAACATGGCATTTGAATAGTATCTTTAACAGAAAGTGACAGGACTGTCATGGAGAAGAGGTATGCACAGCACTGATTAAAAAAAACAAACAAACAAAAAAAAAAAAACTCTGGCAAGGATATATAAAATATTAAACAAAAATATCCGTGTATATAATGAAGGCTTTGATTAATGCAGGGTTTACTTTGAATCATAAATTGCACAAAATACATATGATGGAATTAGCATGAATGAAAGAGGTGCAGAATATTTATAACATATAACATATAACGTAAACAAAACAGAACTTAAAGTAAAGTATTGTGCCTTTTTGGTTGAAGTATAATTGCCCCGGTAAGTCATACCTCGAGAAAAAGCCTTTTCATCTGACCCTTTGGCTTCACAGTTTTACTGAAGCCACGAAGGTAACCGCATTAAATGTGACACTCTTGTTACACATTTTCTGCTGAGGTGTAGAAATAAGTTGCTAATGTTACCAAAACTAAATCTAAAATATTTCCAAGCTGCAGTCAGCACTCCTTTTTTGATACAAGTTCTTCCTTTGCATATCCAGTCTCACCCTCTTTGTCCTGAAGCTCCAATTTCTGTTCTTTAATTGACCATATTCACAGAGTCTCTCCCAGCTGTTAGCGGTATATGTTCTGCTGCTTGCATATCTAGCGAGCTGTACTCAGTGTGCCGTTCTACAAAGTGCTCTGGAATGCTTCTGTATTATATAGATTATTAGCTGTGTTTATCAAGAGTTCCCTTTGTCACATGGTTACTACTGACAGCCAACAGAAAGGGAAGAAGGAACTGAATCCCCTTGGCTTTTGGGCACAGTTAGAATTAGCATCTATGCTAGCACCCAGAGTTAACCAATAGATTAATGGATTCTAAAAAGCAACGGCAAAACACTTACTCACCAAATGTTTTAACACTTTATTATAAAATAAGCTTTAAATTAGTACTTTTGGGTTAACTGTAGGGTAATGTACTGCTTTGACAGGGTACAGAATACATTAAATTCATCGGTTTATGATACATTTTAACCTTTTATTTATTTGATGAAACATATCCCAATGGTATATCAGGGAGCTCCCGTACAATACAACTCCAATAATGCGTAGGACGCAGTCTGGATTGGATTAATTAAATTTGCATTATTCCTTCTGGAAGAAAATTGCTTGGTACTTGTAATTTTCGGGACATGACAACCCATCTGGACTGAATTTACGACGAGAACTGAGGTACCACTGTATAATTTGCTGCCTATTGAAGCTTTACAGCAGTTGTTTCTGTTATGTTATGGTATAGCAGTACATGAAAAATTCATAACGTACAGGAAATTAAACCCAGAACCATTAGGCTACATCGTAATTATAAAAACATTGGACAAAAACACATGCTATATGGTTCCTCTCAGCTGAATTTGGATTATAACAATTATTTCATTACGTGGCACTGGCCTCCCCTCATGATCCCTATTCGCGCGTGTGATACCCGAATTGGTCACCAGGCACTGCCAGTACTAGAACGGGTCAGTTCACAGTCACACGCTAGGAGGTAAATGGAGAAAGGAAAAGTTGGTAACCTTTACGCTCAAAGCTCTCCTCTCTCAGAATACAGACAAGGGCGAGGAACTTTGTGACCTCCTTCAGGTACAGCACAGTGGTGTTATTGAGTTTAATGATAGCCATTGACTCCTTGTCATAAGCACTGCCACTGCCATCTTCCTTTAATCTGTACACAATAGACAAATAAACGAGGAAAGCATAAGACGACAAATACCATTCGGTTTAATTGTCTCATTTACAGACAAACAAAAGCCACAAGATATTTATACAAATGCAGCCACTACTAAGATACTAAATAAAAATGATTGATAAGAAACCAAATTTGGTTTTACCCATAGATACACGAGACATCTATGACCACGTCAATCATGTCACAGCATAACTCGTAGGACTGCATGTCCACAGGTGAACTGTCTGTCGCTATGTAGATCTTACTAACCACATCGAACAAGAAGGCCTTCTCAATTCCTGAATTCTGAGAGTAGAGCAGTAACAGAGTGATGCTCAGAGAGCTGAACACTGATCCATAATGAAAAATTAATGAAAGCTCATGATTCATAAACAAGCCAAATAAAATCAAACTATATCAAAGCCCTTACAGAAATGAAGATGTTGAGCAGATTCTCCAGGGTGGGCAGCTGTGGGATGAGCTTCTGAACCACTTTACTGAAGGCCTCAAATATAGAGTGGTCATAGATACTTGTCAGATAGAAGCTGTAAGACAGGAACAAGTCTGGCTATAAAATCAAAGGATGTCATGCATACAATACATACATTTATGTAATGACTCAGATGTTATTGTCATTTAGTGGCATAGGAAGCGTTCTATGTGGTCTTCAAGCCTGCATGTTATCTGCAGATTGGGCGGGGCTTCGCCTCAATGCTCAACGTCCTTATCACATACGTACTAAACCAAGATTAAGCCAAAGACTAAAAGAAAGAAACAAAAAATTATAAGGGATTCATAATCTGAGCAGCCAAGAATTTGAAAAGTTTTATAAGAATGACTGTAGACTCCAAAAATAGTTTAGTCAGTGGAAAGAGGAACTGAATGAACCATTTTAGAAGTGTCATTATTAGGCAAAATATTGCACTGTTCAAAGTAATATGATTAGAACGAAATGCAGTACAAATAAAAGGTTTAAAAGTCCCAAAGTGTCATAATTATAACAAATCATGCTATGATTGTATTCATTCTAAAATTAAAAGAGGAACTCAATTTCTGAGGAAAATGTAATACAGATGATCTGGTGAATATGAAGTGCAGTACAGAGTCTGAGCAGCTCTACTTAAATCCTATTTGCACAAGTTAATGTTTAATCC
>JAVSBV010000001.1:6135385-6147542 GCA_033117975.1 Parotocinclus spilosoma
AGTAATATGATTAGAACGAAATGCAGTACAAATAAAATGTTTAAAAGTCCCAAAGTGTCATAATTATAACAAATCATGCTATGATTGTATTCATTCTAAAATTAAAAGGAGGAACTCAATTTCTGAGGAAAATGTAATACAGATGATCTGGTGAATATGAAGGGCAGTACAGAGTCTGAGCAGCTCTACTTAAATCCTATTTGCACAAGTTAATGTTTAATCCTCAACACACACGCAGCCACACACCAGTTAGTCCTTATTCCCTGCACTTAAACAAGAACACATGAACAGTGAACAATCTGTATAAAACTCAGACAATAATCCTATTCACATTACTTCCCCGAGTCTGATGAGAGTTTTGGTCATACAACAAGAAGCTGTAACAACCAAATAATACATTAAAAAAACAATCAAAATAAAAACAGTGTCCACAAAAAATAGTAAAAAATATCGACATCCCAGACAGGAGGTCAAACTATACTGCTCACAAAAATTAGGGGGTATTACAAAATGAAATAATCCCCTAAGGAAAGAATTTTTGTTCCCAATGTACATAATCAAGAACACGTGCTTACCAGTAACGTACCCCCAAGACTGGGAGACGCATAAACAATATAGGTATTTTGTTAAGTATGCTTGAGATACTCCAGATATGCAAGAGATATTCCAGGATTAAAGAACAAGACATTTTTATAATGTTTTTAAACATACTGCATGTCAATTATAACTCATGTAACTATAGAATTAAAACTACTTGCTCTTGAAACAACGGTTATTAAAGCTATCATGATTTTTAATCAACAACCATGTCACTGATACGGCAGGACCTGATTTGAGGGTTACTGTGATGATCATACAGGTACTCTGATTTACGATGAGATACATTGCGACAATCCACTATATTCTGAATTTATAGAAAATCGAGGAGATTAAATATTTCTGTATATATATCACAGTGCGCCATTCCTTGCACATGCTAAATACTGTACACAACCGTGGTTGTTCCCTCATAACTCAATATGGCACACACTGCAGAGTTCCAAACTAAGCTCAGTTAGGCAAACCCATGAAGATACTTTATTATAATGTGTTGAATATCGCATGTAATTAGAATTTTATTTAAAATTTAAATGAATATCGTATTAAAACAGCTTTGACATCACGTTTCCTCACTACTTTTAGATAGCATTCTGTTCCCTGGTTGAAAGTTTTCTATGTTGTAATATTGCAGTTTTATTGTTAGGCATCATTCTTGGCCAGATAAAACATCAGACAATGGGAAGACTTCACACAGCCAGGTCATGATCAAACTGGGGATCTCAGACTGGCCCATTTCCATTATGTAAAATCCAAATTAGCTTCATAAGTGAAGTAAACAATCAGTCAGTGTAAAGGACCTTACGGACGTTCATCTTTGCCACTGAAGTGCACGAGGAGAGCATGGCTCTGTCGATCAGACTACACAGAACATGCTCAATGTATTCTACTCTTCCCTTTTCCTCATTCAAGTCCTTGTCACCACATAGTAAGCTGTGCTCAGGCTGTGACGCTAATCTAAAAGGAGCCCCTTAGTATTATCTGAGCACGTGTTAAATATTTCCATTCGTGTGTAAACCTGCTAATCGAATACACTGTTTAACACATCGAACAGCTTTTTAAAAATGATATTTAAATGAGAATTGAAAGTCATTATTAGTATTTTATTGGTCTATCCAACTGTGTACTGTTCATTTCTGGAAAGATATAAATGACAGAGTAAAAAATGGTTTCAAGACACTTCTTATTTTCAGCATTGGACAAAGAGAAAACCTATGACCCAATGAAAATGGTAAATCTTATTGTAATATGCTGTTTATGCAATAGCCGAGCTGTTTAGCATGCATTACATTTCTTATAAACTTAATATTGCAAAAGCCTGTATCACACAGGGTGAGTGTACGCTAGCGAGTCGGTGATGAAACAGCAGCAGTAATGCTGTTTGTGAAGACACTTGATGTGTTTAGTATTTCACAAGTTTGCATTTGTCACAATTCACAGGAAGACAAATGTGCCAGGGAAAACACAGCGATGAACCTCGGCTAACCTTTCCCCCCCCCCCACGTTACACAGAATTCGTTTCCGCTGCTTTCGAGCAAACAGAAAGAGCTTACCTAAGATGCAATTTCTCCAAGCTGGCATCAGTGAGGTCATCATTAGCTCTCTGGTGAATATCCCGCTGCGTCTCAATCTTGTGATCGTCAGAGAGGCCGTCAACTTTATGGATGAACACTTCAAAGTTGATTTCGGGATTGACGCGATAAGCCCGAGACACTGTCAAATGGAGTCTGCTAAGGGCCTCCACATAGTCGTCCTGCAAGAGTTAGTTAGGCAGTTAGTACTTCAGTAACACTGAAGTCAAAACTAAATACAGAATTTTTAAGTTGTTACAGGAAGCCCAGCATTTTCATGGGAGAGCTATTACTGATAAGATCTTTTAGATTAGTTTCTTTTTAATGTAAGAAAGGAAACGGATACAAAGCAAGATTGTTTCCAGTGTTTTAAACACTTCATCTAAAAGCGTCATGAGAACACAGGCAACTTAAGCACTGGTAACTATGAAAATTTTCATCGTTGTTAGATCTGTTGAAGAATGCTAGGCCTTCTAGGAATGTTAGGAATGACTATAGTACTCGAGATATCATGTATAGGGACTTCAACTCCAACTTCAAGGTAGGCACTTTTCTCAGCGCGTAGAAAGCAAATTACGGAATTATGTAGTGACTGGACCAGGTGTGTGCCAGTTAGGGCTGCAACAACGAATCGATAAAAAGCGACTATTAAACGTGTTGGCAACGAATTTCATGATCGACTCGTTGTGTCACACGATTTATGTCTTACTCGCCTTTACATATCCGCTTGCGTCACCTACGGCGCTTCATCAGTGCTGGAAAAAATAGGTTCAACGGAGCAACGCGGAAATTTCTAAATAAGTTTAACACTAAGAAGTTAATCCATTCTACAAAACAAACATGGCCTACAGAGAAAAAGGTTTGGCTTAAATCTTCAAAAGTGTTTGAGCACTTCACGATTTACACAACCAAAAAAAGAATGTGTAACATGCACGCTTTGCAAAAGTGATTTTTCTCGGCACGGGAGCAAACGGTGATGATACAGAATCTTAAACGGAGATCAACAGCAGGGTAAGAGTCACTACAGTAGAGTTTGTTCTGTTTTGAAGTGAGGAAACGTAGCGGTGCACTCACACTATGGGACCTGGCATAACAGGGTTTATGCTGTTTTTTGCTTGTTAACTGGAAAATGGCAGAGATGGAATACGTGTGTGTTACTTTTAATTCAAGTGTAATTAGCTTAAGCAGCGTTTATAAAGCGCATTATAAATAAATATAACTTGTACACAGTTGTGGTAATTAATGATTAAGATTCATTTTGAATTTTCTGACAAAGTATGAATGAAGACAGTGCACTGTATAGGCAGGATAAATTGCATTTAGACTTGTGTGTACCTCTTAGCTTTTGCACTTTTGCTATTTAAAAATATTTTTTTAAATATCAGATTCGTCAAAAAAAAAAATAATAATAATCGACCAATTAATCGATTATTAAAATAATTGTTAGTTGCAGCCCTAGTGCCAGTAAAGCAAGTTTACAGTGATCAGTCCATATGTAAGCTCCCACATTGAGGGAAATTATTAATCTTTGGCTAAAGTAGTAGCCAAATAAACACCACAATCTTTACTGAGCCTAAACCCGACTGAGTCACCTAAGGGAAATTCCTGGCTGATGTCACCCAAGTGTCACAAGGTCCAAAGAAGTAATTTGGGAGAAACTATCCCCCACGGAGCTCCCCTGATAACTACATTCATCTTCTATCATTACAGGATAGGATTTGTTTGCTTTGCTTTCACACCGCCTGTAGGAACACTATGTGACCGCTAAACCAAGTATCCCTGGAGCTATGGGGAGACTGTAACCATTTGTGCCACCATGCCACCCAATGCGTACGATGCTGAGTGATAAGAATTTCACACGATGTGAAAACAGAGGCATGTTTTACATTATCATCTGTATCAAGTAGTGCAGAGATGATTGGCCAGGAGTAGATATTATTAGCTGGGAATTCAACAGTGACCAGTGTGATGGATTAGAATCCTGTCCATGAAGCACATCGGTCTGAGTGGTAACCAATGGGGCAGTGATGGTTGAGTACTGGCCTCCAAAGCCACTGGCTAAGAGTTCAAGTCACAGTACTGTCTAGCTATCATTGTTGGGTCCTGAACTCTTAATAGCTTTGATTGTATTTTGTAGGACTGTATCAGTTGTATGTAATTGTGGATAACTTTTGTGGATTTACTTCAGGTCAGGATAAGCAGTGTTAAAACATTCTGCTACTTAATTCCTTCATATGTTTAGAAGACACAATCGAGCTGACAGGTTAAGGGGAATCTCGAGGGACCAGCAGTGGCAGCTTGGCAGATCGTTTTTTGCATAGTATTCCAAAGCCTTAAGCACTCCGATGCTAATTCGGTGATTACATCTAGAAACACCTTAAGAACTGGGTACTGCCATTTCAGCCACACCCATTCTAGCAAGTGCTTAAATGTAAATGGTTTTATGCTCATGTAATCTAGAAAAAGGATACAAAGCTCTTGTTTTTACACATTTAAATAGCCTCAAAGGTTTCACACAGTCATCATGAACAGATATGGCTTCAAGAATAAGTTCCAGTAACTTGTAAGCCTCTGGTTTCACTTCTAATCACAGACTGTAAATAATTTGTCTTGCTTTTGATTATGGTGGATTTAAGACTTTTTTTCCATTATGTTCTTAGTCAGATTAGTCCAAGAACTGCATCTATTGGTTAACAAAGTCATGATGTGAACATGTGATAAGCTGTCAAATGAGGCATGCCAACAGTGAAACAGTAAACATTTGTTTAGAGTAATAAATAATAAAATAAAAGAGACTAGCAAAATCTTTATTTTTTAGAGTACGATAATTATGAGCAACAGTGGCTGTGATTAATAATCCTTGTTTAGTGAAGTGCGTGTTGTTGATTGTTCTTAAGATCTTTTGATAACAGGGATGCAGTTTAAATCAGTATTTAGACTTTAACTGATACCGTAGACAACACACCTAAACACCTATATTAAAACAAAAGCATTAGAAGTTGGCATTTCTTTCTCATATAGGTCAAACATCAGCTAAAATGTGCATACTAGAAGCATCAAGCAAGTTAAAACAAAGCTGTAATTGTATATGAGGATCAAGCGGTTGCAAATTTATTGCATTACAGTGCTTTGAAAGTGGTTTGGTTACAAGTTAAGCCAGATCTAGCCAAGCCAAGCCCTTAGCAAACGGTGTATGGAGGAAAACCATTTTTTCCCCCCAGACCATTTCAATAGAAACAGTTACATTCCTTTATTAGCACAGTTGAACAGCTCATAACATCATGTTTAACATGAAGATCTTACAAACATTTTGTTGTGCAAAAAAGTCAAACAAGTTGCCAAACGGAGAACACAACTGTTATCTTTAAAGTGAAAATGCTGATATCTGACTGAAACAGAAAGCTGCCAAGCCACAGCTCTACTGCTTACAGTAATGAAATATCCCCTAATTTCTATGGGCAGTGCAGAGATTCTGTACATGCATACTCTGGAACAAACTACACTACTCATAAAAATGAGGGACATTTCATAATAGGATATTTCCTTTTTTATTTTTTTGTGAGCAGTATACATACAATATAGCACATTGCTCCTAATACCAGTAAATACTTGCTATTCTAAAATATGGAACAGCTTGGACAAGGAAAAAGAATGCCTAGTACAGGTCAAAAAAAAAGTAAAACAGATTTTCCAACAGCAAATGTCCATTATTTGGTGCAAAAGCAATATCCACAAAAGACTGACTCTTTAAGGAGAAAAGATGGTCCTACACAAACGTCAACAAATGCATGAGAAAGTATTACACTTTTTAAAAACCATGCTCCCCAAGGAAATGCATATACGTCTCTCAAAATCTATGATAAACAACTTAACAAATTAAAAGACTCAAGGAATCTGAGAGAAAGATTCAAGGAATCTTTTATCATTAAATGCACAAAATGCATCAATAGCATCAGATTCTACCATTTACATATTATCCCATACTTAGTCATTTTAATTCAAAATATTCTGCAATTCCATCACCACATCCAATTAAATTGGACTAATGACACACTTTATAATAAAAAGCAGTTGGTCGGTGTTCTTTAAGAATTGCTGATAGCATGTTGTCTATCATGACGATAAAATTGATCACAATACAATAAAATATCATCACATTGCCCAACCATGTATCAGTGCATAAACTGCAAGAGCTCAAGCCCAAGCTGAATTCCTGTAAACCCCGATCACTCAGACAGCACTGCATCAAGAACCACCATTTATCAATACCTGATATGACCACATGGCCAAGAGTTCACTTCGACAAAAGAGTTAAATTGACAAATATCATTGAAAACTGACTAAAAAGATTTGAAACATTGAAAAGAAGCCTTATGTTAACCATGTTCAGAAGTAGCGTTGACTTCTCTAGGTTGGACCATCACACAGTTGAGACTGTTGTGGACAGATGAATTAGTGTTACAAAACTTTTTTTTAAGATATGGATGTCATTTCTGGACCAAAGAGGAAAAGTACCATTCAACATACGCTGCATTAAATGTCTTTCATTTTCATTGGCTTTGCATGTCTTTTCCAGGAACATCTGTGCATTTTATCAAGACAATGAAAAACTTTATTTTGCACAATGCAAAAGCAGGGCTGCAGAGGAACGGTGCAGGTACTGGAACAGTTAGCCTGTGGTCACGACCTGTCCACATCAGAGACGTTTGTACTGCTGCACAAATTTAGACATGTTTGCAGGAAGACTGGGCGAAAATAACACCTGAAACACTGACATCACTCGGCATGCTCGTGACATTCAGATCATAGACGTACCCCTTATAAATTGATCCAGTCAAAATAGGGACTATACGTTTAGACACAACATTTTCTCAATCCAGCTAAGGTTGCATTCGACACACACTAATCATAAAATATAAAACATGTCCTTACAGTCCCCTCAACACTGGTACCCCTGATAAAATAAGTACATCATTACTGCATGCGATCAAAGTTTACATAACTCCGTAGGTGCCATTGCTTTTGAGTAAATTTCAAATAAAATGGTATTTTGTGTAGTTTTATGACCCAAAAAAACCTAATAAAACACCACAGACACACAGACAATTGAAGACAGAATATCTTACATTTACATAATGACTGCTGCTAATTTTAACTTTAACCAGTTATGCATGCAATGGGATTGCCATAGTGGCCACGGAAGCATTCAGTTCTTCAATAACATTCGGCCAAAGTAAGATATTTTTGTAGGCAACATTTTAAACCTCCAAGAACTGGGACAGCCTTCTTGTTCGGAGCATGCATACTATAACGTAAAATGCTAGCTTTGTGGGCAGCTTATTATGGTGGGGATGAACTCAATAAGGTGATCTTACTGACAGCTTAAGAATCTCCAGTTCATTTTAATCATCATGCTTCATATTTATTAGACAAACACTTTTTATTTTAACTCTTCTTTTTATCTCTTATCAGCCAAACACAATATCTACTACATTGCTGCATTCAAACAACAGATAAGCACAGAGAGTGATCATCAGCGCTGTCACTGCAGCTAGCAAGCTAAGCAAAATATCACCGTTTACATTTTCATGCATCACATTACCTGTGCATCGATGACAAAAATCAAAGCTCCAGTTCCTCTGAAGATCATCTCGTAATCAAAGGTGGGGTCAAAGAAATCCACCTGTCCAGGAAAGTCCCAGATCTGAAAGTTGACGAATGAGCTGCTGGAGATGTCGTCCTTGTAGATTTTATTTGTGCTTTCCAGAAACAGGGTCTCATTTGGAGACATCTTGTGAAACACAACCTAAAGAGAGAAGTGACACAGAGTCGATTTTATTTCACTAAAAACTTGAGCTATACAAATAGCTTACTAGCCAATATGTAATATACTAGGGCCATCAAACATGATTTGAAGCAGCACAATTATTATTAGTAGTATTTTTTATTCCTTTAAACGTCAATCACAGGTTCATTACTTGGCCAACAACATACTGAATTGCTTAGAATATAGTCAGACTATCTCTCACCCTCACGCACCAACACCAAACACCCTTTCTCGACATCTGACCTCTTCGACCAGCATCCTCCATCTATCACACCTCTTTCACCTATGCCCACTAGGCCTTCTCCTTTCTATCCCTTTTTCCTTCCTTCTTAACCCCTCTTAAACCCAATCAAACTTAGAGTACATGAAGCTAGCGAAATGCATTATGTACGATTAATTATTTAGATCGGGGGTCAGGTCGATGTAGCTGTACCATTACAGGATCCTCTGTATGCGTAAATAAACTCCTATGCTGAAGATCCTGGCTCCTGAGAAGCTGAATTTTTAACACTATACAAGTAGGACTGTGGTAGCCAAGTGGATAAGATACTGGATTATGGACCAGAAGGTTCAGGGTTCAAACCTCACCTCTTCCAAGCTGCCACTGTTGGGTCCTTGAGCAAGGCCCTTAACCTACAATTGCTTGGATTGCCTGTATCAATTGTAAGTCGCTCTGAATAAGAGTGTCTGCTAAATGCTGGCACTGGACTTATGAGCTGTTTTCAAAATGCTCCCCAATCATTCTATACACCATACAGGTCTTAAGAGTTCGATATTTGTCAGTTTATTTCTGCTTATTCTTGATTTTTAGTGCACATTGTGGTTCTACAACTACACACTGTAGTCCATCTGCTCCTCTAAAGACTTTGTCCACTTTAATGGCCAGAAACTAATTCTTCACTCATGTGTTCTCCACCTTGTAGATGTCCTTCTGTGATGCATTTTATCTTAGTTATCTTCTAATCCTCCATTAACGCTCACTGGATGCTACCTGCAAGATGTTGGTGGCTGAACATTTTGACTAGTGGGATATTTTTAGTAAAGCAATGACACTGAAGTGGTTTAGAGATCCAGCAGCACTGCAGTGTCTGGCCAGTTGTGGTCACCGAGTGATCAAACCACATTCAAAAGCAGTTTCTCGATACATTTCGGAAAGACTATATGCTTCACCTTCTGAATGCTATAAAATAACTGATTGAAAAACAATGCAGCTCTATAGTACCTTTTCAACTAAAAAAAGAAAAACAAATTTAAATTAATAATACACTTAAATTAGGGGATATTTCATATTTGTGAGCAATAACAGATAGAATATTCAAGGTTCTCCCTATGAATTTATGGTTGCATAAGCACACAAGATCACTAAGTGCATGGTTTGACAACATGCTCAGTTAGAGATAACACCTTACACCTTCCTTGAGCAAGAGCCTTAATACACAATTGTTTGGATAGTAAATGCTAAGATTGTATTACATTGTAAGTAACTCTGGATAAGAATATCTGTTAAATGCTTAGATGTTATACAGACTATGCAGCTGAGGGAGGTAAAACAGAGACTAAGAACCAGGAAACAAAAATATTGATCTAGTTCTCTAAACAGATACAGGTCCATTATTGAGGAACAAAATATATTTAGATCAATCCGCTGTTGGTTTTAACAAATGAACACATAAATATTTAAACAATAATGGAAATTCCCCTTTATTTTCAAAAATGAACCGTGTTATGGTTCAAGTTCAAAACCATAGACAGATTCTGCCAAAATCTATGGACTCAAAACTGTATTACAATAAGTGTAATGAAACTAACTTGAGTCCTCCATCAAGGTATATGTAATTTTATTTCATTGCAACAACATATGTGCAATGTAACGGCAAATACACAAAAAGCTTTAACTCAAGACAACAGTAAAAACTTAACCTTCCATTTTGGACTAGCATTCACCAACTAAATAAAGCACCTTGACTTTGCTAAACTGTTAGAATCTTATCATCACCTCATTCTTAACTGTATAAATGGGGTCATGTCTGCACAGATATAAGATCTGATGGTATTCGATGTGTTCTTCCATTTTATAGATTTCTTGTTTTTTTAGAATCACTTCAGCAAAGCAATCAGCCTAACCTTTCAGAACAGGAACTGATGTTTTGGGATTTACTTTTAATGCAATACAACACCACCTCAGCTCTGGATGCAGCGTGTACCTTCTGGCTTTCATAATGCCGATTACCATGCTTCACTTTAAGATGGTGAACACTTCGTGTCACTTCCTCCAGCTACAACTGTCCAATAGCAAACTTTACACAATTCTTTCTCTGCTTAGTGGTACATTTTGTAAAACCAAACCACACAACAGAAGTCACTCTACTTCCATCCTTCCAAGTAAACAGCTTGAAAAGTCCTGTCCTGAGGTAATCAGCACTGTATCGCTTAGGAAATTGTCATCTCAAACTGACATTGTGATCATGACAATGAGCTCAGTGTTCTTTTGTGGCCTTCCCAGTCTCTGGATCTGAATCTAACGAAATGTCTTATGTGGTAGATAGGAAGAGTTGCAGCTAAAATTAAAAAAATCAGCAAAAATTGTGTCATGTGATCATATCAACAAGGGAATCTCAAGGAACATTTCAGTTCTTTGCAGAATCCATGCCAAAGAGTTGTAGCTGTTTTGGGAGCCGAGAGAGGCCCTACCGAGTATAGTGGTTTTAATAAAGTGTTCCATGCGTGTACACTGGCACCATTCGCCATGGTCTGATCAGTCAAGTCATTTTACTGAACTGGTGTGTGCCTCTACTAGAAGCATAATACAGGGTTCTGGTTCACCAGGTAGACACGGAGATTATGATATGAATACCACTACAACTTACCAAGATAACTTCTGGATTTTTTTATATGCTAGCAATACAAATGTGCTAGAAGTGAATAATAAAGATCAATGTTAAAGAATTGTTGCCATGTAAAAAATAACTCTAAAAGTGGCTGGAATATTGTATTTCTTTAGTCTGAACCATGATACATGATATTATCTCATTTATTTTTCTTTTTTTTGTATTTGTATGACTCACTTGCAACTCAGCAAACTAATGTCTCTACTCATACAAATCTAGCTCCACAATCAAACTGAAATAACAGGGGGGGGGGGGGAGAAAAATAAATAAATAAATAAAATAAAAATAAAACTTAGGTTAGGATTGTATTTTAAACAAACTTTAGTAAAGTGCACTTCCTAACTAAATGTAAACAGTTTCAGAAAGTAAATATCACGAGCATGTTCTAGGTGTCTGCAAATATCATCATCATGACAATACAAACAAACCTTGGTTCTGAAATCCATCTAAATCATAAATCACTGGTATTGGTGAGGAAAAAAGTTGTCAATTGTCTTTCTGCATTTTATTTATAAGGGAGGAATTGCAGTGTAATTGCAGTGTATCTTTATCAAATCCCTGACCACATAAAAAAAAGCATAGCACTAAGTGATAGTTCATTTTCCAATAAAGGGCCATTGTCAGTTACAAAGAGTTCAAGATTTATCTTGCACTTTTCTATTGTTTATGCCAAGTTTTTAGTCACTATACTTTGTTCCCAAACAAGTAAGGACAGTGTGTATTTTAAGAACCCACCCATTCTAGGTTGTTATTTGCATACTAATGCATTTGGTAGGGAAATATGAGCATGCCAAGAAAATAGAGTGACTTCTAGAGGTGGTTGTTAAAACACCTTGGGATGCCATGTCAGCATTTTCAATAACAGTAACAGTTAGGGTTGGGCGAATTTTTCATACCGTCATACAGTTTTCGGATTATATGGCCGTATACTGGGGGGGGGATTTTCATCACATTTATAATTGATAATTTGTATGTTAAGTATTGAAATGCATCATTTAAATTTTCGTAGACACTTCACAATCGGCAGCTTTAAGGTTAGTGTTAACGCTAAATGTGACGAAAGTGCTGTTGTTATTTACGCTTTACAAACGCCCATAAAGCGCATGTTAAAACATACGGTCTACAAAAAAATGTAAATGAAGCGAAACAAGGAATTTAGTTTAACTTTATTCTACTATTTAACAAAACACTCACATTATTTTTTTTTTACAATCTTCTACCACAAATCCATCATCTTTTGTGTCTGAATTGAACACTCCGCTTCCGATTATCAC
>JAVSBV010000001.1:6153648-6164778 GCA_033117975.1 Parotocinclus spilosoma
AACAGTATACTGTACACACACTACAGAACTGTTACAGCAGTATACTGTACACACACTACAGAACTGTTATAGCAGTATACTGTACACACACTACAGAACTGTTATAGCAGTATACTGTACACACTACAGAGCTGTTACAACAGTATACTGTAAACACTACTGAATAGTTAGAGTAATATACTGTAAACACACTACAAAACTGTTACAGCAGTATACTGTACACACTATAGAACTGTTACAGCAGTATACTGTACACACACTACAGAACTGTAACAGCAGTATACTGTACACACTTCAGAACTGTTACAGCAGTATACTGTACACACACTACAGAACTGTTAAATCAGTATACTGTACACACACTATAGAATGCTACAGCAGCATACTGTAAACACTTCAGACCTGTTACAGCAGTATACTGTACACACTACAGAACTGTTATAGCAGTATACTGTACACACTACCTAATGTTACAGCAGTATACTGCACACACTGCAGAACAGTTAAAGTAATATACTGTAGACACACTACAGAATTGTTACAGCAGTATACTGTAAACACTACAGAAGAGTTAGAGTAATATACTGTACACACACTACAAAATTGTTACGGCAGTATACTGTAAACACTACCTAATGTTACAGCAGTATACTGTACACACTACAGAACAGTTAGAGTAATATACTGTACACACACTATAGAATGTTACAGCAGTATACTGTACACACTACAGAACTGTTAAAGCAGTATACTGTACACACTACCTAATGTTATAGCAGTATACTGTACACACTACAGAACAGTTGGAGTAATATACTGTAAACACACTACAAACTGTTACAGCAGTATACTGTACACACTACAGAACAGTTAGAGTAATATACTGTACACACACTACAGAATTGTTACAGCGGTATATTGTACACACTATAGAACTGTTACAGCAGTATATTGTACACACTATAGAACTGTTACAGCAGTATACTCCTGAACTACAGAACCTTTTACTGAAGCTAATTTACTCTGCATTGTGATCAGAGTGAATATCGTCTAGCTTTAACCTTGCATAACCTTTTCAACCTTGGATTGCCAGTTGACCGCAATGTTAGTGAAGTGACAGTTGACGAGATACAGTTTGCCCTCTCTTCTCCATCTGAGTGTGTGTGACTAGAATGAAAAACTCCATTTAACCTCCAATTCCATAATGGGCTGTACCTCAGCAACTGAATTAGCACATTATTAGTGTTTCAGTGATTTGGTGAATGTATAGCCAGAGATTGAGGGGGTTTGGCCTTCATGTCTCTCGTTTGAGAGCATGTTGTGCTTTTCAGTGAACTGCAGTAGCATCTGGCAAAGACAAGTATATACACTGACAAAGGCATTGTCAGCATTGTTCAGCTGAAATTGAAACCTAAAAAGTACATAGATGTGGAAAGGCGGAAAGAAAAGTATGTGACTTTCTGTGCATTCCTTATGTGCTCAGGAAATCATGGCCAGTTTCAGCACATCACAGAACATCTACAGATTACTGTACAGGCACTACAGAACTGTTTCTACATAATATCTCCCACACAACACAGGCCTGCTACATCAGTTTACTGCATACACATTTATGTTTCTCCAGTGTACATTTGCACATAATGTGGAAATGTTACATACACTACAGGGCTGTAACTATCATATACAGTGCAACATGTGACAGAACATTTACTACGCACAGAATAGAACTGTGTACGACAGGATACTACTGTATTCTGTACATATGCTTCTGAAATTCTATTGCAGTTATGTGGCCATACAGTGCTATGCAAAAGTCTTAGGCCACAATTAGATTAGATATACCATTGTTTATCAGTAATATGACTATGTAAATTATTTTTCAGCGTACTTGTTAGATTACAACCAGACAATACAAGAAATTTGTATATAACTTAAAATATCAATACAGCTTCTTTTGACTGCAGTGCCATACATTGTATACTAATCACAACAATTAGGGATATATCATAATGAAATTATATTATATATGAAACTATATTATCCCCTAATTTTGGTGAGCAGTGTGACCTCCCGTTACAAAATAGCAGAGAAAAAAAAGAACAAATACAGAAATAGCAGCATCTGGCAGCTTCACCAAGATGCCAAGTTGACTGTTCTACAGTGCAAAGAAGCTCGATCAGGAATAGAGCAAAAACACCATGGCTAAGATATGCTAAAGCTCACAAAGATTGGAATGAAGATCAGTGGAAAAGATTATAATAATGATAAATTCAAGTTTATATTTTTATTTATTTGACAATAAGTTCCATGGTCACTATATTATAGTGTGGACGAAGACTTTTGCATAGTACTGTACTACAGAACTTATCACAGTATATTGTATGGATGTACTGTGCACACATTTTAGAATTTGAGGGGAAAAAAAATTATAATCAAGTTTTTCAAATTGTATTTAATTTTTTAATTTACTGAAATTTGACTACAACTAACAATAAACACATGACTACAATTTGACTGTACCAGAATTGCCTTGTGAAATAAACATTGACCTCTGATAATGTGAAAAAAAGCTTTTTGTTTTATTTTGCGGGTCCCACCTCAGGAATTTGTTTTGACCTTGTTTGCGCCCTTTATTTAAAAACTACACATCCCAAACAGTTATTTTTGTATCAATGTTTATGGGTAGGTTTAGATTTATTTTTGATTTAGGTTTTTGTGTGCGCGTGTGTTTACGTCTATGCCCGCATATGTATGTGCCTTTAATGTCTGTCTATGTGTGAGTAACTTTATCCTTCTGTCATGTCTCAATAAAACTGCATTTCCTCTGTGACTTACAGAGAGAAAAGGTGATGCCCTGCTCAGCAACAGCAGTTATATATGCACACTATACTGGAGCGGCTCCATAGAACAGGAAACAAATCTGGGTTCAGCAACAGAGCAAAGGACATTGGGAGCAAATTCCTGGCATGGGATTCTCCGATCAGTGAGGAGACAAACTAACCACTGGTGCAAATTAGGAACATAGCTCCAGCGTGCTGGAACAAATGTCTGTGCAATGTAATATGCTCAAGATCCATATTCTGTTTAGGGTAAACAGATAATCCTCTTGTATGCTTATACAGTGCGGGGAAGCCAGCGTTATCCCTAACGTTTGTGTGCGTGCTTGAATGTGCATTTCAGAGAGGGTAAATGAGGTGAGGCCATACATTGGGTGGTGCGCTGATATGTTAGCCAAGCTGTGGTGGCTGATTATCAACAGGCCAAGGGAGGATCATCTACTGCTGCTGCACGGGCCTCCGGGCCAAAATGAAAGAGGAGGGAAAGACATCTGCATGAGCGTCCCCCTTTTTAGGAAGGAAGCGCATGCACGATGGCTGCAAGTTCCCATTTCCTTCTCTTCATCACTGCTGCACACTCAGGAAGCCATTCAGGGTCTATTAGTAAATTGTTTGTAATGGCTCGATTAAAGAGAATTTTAGGGGATAGAGCGTATAGAGGGCATGTACACTCCTGGTATGCTGTGCTAAGCTTGATTGTTCACGTGCTCTGGCCACGGTTCAAATTTCCACCATGGTGAATGAATTGAAGTTATAAATGGATGCTTGTGTTTGACACATGCTTCACCTTTCCTAATATTACCATATCATAACCTTATCTGAACATTGGTATGTTAATAGTGAGTTACTCCATCACTCTATGTGAGGTACTACCCAGAATCACCCTGTAATAACAACCACTTGAGAGGTTATTACTCAATCAAAGCTGATTGGCTCAACACTAACTGCTGTTCTTTCCATATTTATGCTTTCACTCACCTTCAGTAAGCACTTCTTGCCTGTGGATTCCATCATGGATCTGGAGCCTATCTTACAAATACTAGGTGCAAGGCAGGAATACACCCTGGACAGAACAGTCAATCACAGAGCATTAAACACTCAAAACACATTAAACAACCAGTCCAACTACAGACATGTTTTTGGGATGTAGAAACAAACCAGATTACCTGGGGGAGATCATACACTGAGCAAGTCATCTAACCTTGGATTGTTTGAACTATTGGGCACCAGTACGGTCTGCTATTCTACTGTTCCGTCCAAAAGTCTCACACTGCTCGTGAAAATGTTTCTATTTTGCAATTTCCCTAACATAATACCGTTTTTATTACAAATGTAACAACCTAATCAATGTACAGCATAAAGCTTTAAAGTCCAAATAGTGATTGAGAGAAGATCAAGAAGTGCTGACTGCCATGGAATTTTCTCCACAGTCACCTGATTTTAATCTAGTCAAGCACTTTCAGGGGCACACAAAGACAGATAAAACAAACCAATTAGTTACATAAAAAGATGCTCTTTAAAATATGTGAAGTTATGTCGAGATAACATAGATCCATGATCCTAAACCTGATGTGCGAGGCTTTGTCTGCTCCAAAGTGCTTTGAGTTTGTTAAAATGCATTTACATACACAGCATTTAGTAGGCACCCTTACCCAGAGCGACTTACAACTCCTACAGTCTTACAATTCAAGCAATTATGGGTTAAGGGCCTTGCTTAAGGACCCAACTGTGGCAGCTTGGCAGAGGTGGGACTTGAACCCTGATCTTTCAGGCCCACAGTCCAGTACCTTAAACATAGGCTACGGAAGTCCCAAATACAATTTGCATATGTTAAATGAAATTTATATTTAATTTATACACTAAATCTATATAAGATTACTTTAAAATAGATTTAATAAGCTTATGTTTGACTTTAGCTAAATGTTTAGCTGTCATAAAGAGTAGTGGAGCCAAAAAAACCAAAATGTTACAAATTACAAATGTAATCCAAGAGAAGAGGACAAAAGCTACAAGTCACGTTCATTTTTGCCAGTAATGATTTGTAATGAGTCACTTTAATCATTTAGTAGTTGTCTGTGGAACTTGTGGAGGTGTTATGTTTTTGTTAGAGCAAAAGAGGGACATAGAAAATATTAAAACATTCAAAGAAAAGAATGCACTTTTCACTCAAGCTGGTATGCTCAATGTATGATTTGTATTGATCAGCATTGTATTAAATAAGATAATTTGCCTATTCTCCTTATGGTTCATGTTGTTCAGAAGGGTATTTTCCAAGATGATATGGAATGTGAAGCAGTCGTGTGTCTCAAATGATACACAAGCAAGTCCTCACAATCCAAGACTGGTAGCAGTGAGAAGATAACGGTAAAGAAGCTTGTGTGATGGAACAGGCAGTGACTACACTGAAAGACAACAGAATGTGGTGATGAACTGTGAGTCCACATAAAACCACATATTTCATGATTCCATGCCTTGTATTTATTGTAGGCTTGGGTATCAATATGCTATGTAAATAATTTTTATTAAATGATATATTACTTAAATTGCACTTAGGCATTACATTAAATGTTAATATAGTCATCTCGGAGCAGATAACTGGACTACTCACTGGCTTCCCAGACAATGGTGAAGGTCTAATGTAGACTAAAAATACTTTGAATTATGTTGTTGTATTATGTTATTATATTGATAATTCAAATTAGTCTAAGTATTGTTTTTTGTTGTAACACTGCTGATGCATACATATTCCTGGCAGATACAGGAGTCATATAGCCACTCTCTCCTGCACCAAGCATGGTGACCAAATCTGGGCAAGGCAAGCGGGCAATCAGACCACAGTGGCGCCAGTTGTGGTGGATCACTTTCATGCCACATTCAAATAAATCAGTGGTAGTGTGGTTTGACTCCCATCTTTGCTACTGAACCTCAGTAAATGGGCGGTTAGCTTACTGAGTCAGCCCATATTCCCTGGAGGACTAGTGTGTGACAGGAAAAACGTGATATATTAGAATTAGAGGTTTCATTATTTTTTTGCATGAGCAAGCACTTGTGACGTAGTTTGTGTATAAACACACCATAATATGTGTTCATCACAGTGGCGTGCCTGATTCCCCGTTCAGAGTCTCTACTGTAAAGGCGTTCACAGCAGAGCATTTCTTTGAGGCACAGGATGCTGGGGAGAAGTTTATTTAAACTCTGCTCCTTAAGAAGCCTTCTGGAAGTTTGAAGTGTGACTTTTTTTGTTGATGGATGGGAAAGAAGCTTGCAAGGGCTTCGTTAGTCTTGGCTCATCTGTCCTCCTGGTCATATAGTGAAAAGTTAGTATTGGCTTCCAGTCAGCAAGAGTTCCAAGAGAGAGGAAAGGAGGGGAGAAGAAAGAAGGAAAGAGAGACAAACAACCACAAAAAGCCTGTGATCAGGAGTTTTGAACTAAATAATATTGTAAATGCTACACATTTATGGCCAATGTGATACACATTTCTTTGTACCTCATAATATTGGTACCCATGTTAAAGCAGTTAAAACAAGAAGGGTAAAATGCATTTAAACTTTAAACTTAAACTTAATTAAATGTATCCATTTTTATTTATATGAAAAATAACAAATGCTTGCATTTTGTATTTTGTGTAGTCAAACTTTGTCAACATGTAGTGCTGGGAAAAAGTCTTAGGCCACCATGGAATTATATTATGTTATATTCTCTTGTTGTTTTATAATCGTCCATCTTTAAATGATCAGTCTTTGAAATATTTTTAATTCCAAACTCCATTATTTTAGAAAGTGAATGCAAGCAACATCTTGGTTAGATTGGTTGTCCCTCCAAGCTGGTTGATTGAACCAGGATAATGTTGATCTGGAAATGTACCGAGAGGCCAGTGGCAGCTTTAAATTTACTTGGAATTGGTCAGTTTGAATGTGGCTGCAATCTCACAAGCTCTACACAAATCTTGCGTGTATGTCAGTGTTTGATGCAATGTGGCAAAAGGTTCTATGACCAGAAAATTTGGCAAATGACAAAACAGAACGCAACCCAGTATAGTAAATACAGATAAGCACGGTAGTGTCAGCGTCATGTTTTTTTTTTTCTTCAGTGGAAACTGGGCAGTTCGTCAGGAATAAAGAGAAAGTCTGTGCTAACAATGATAGACATATTCTTAAGAAAACCTGCTGCATTCAGCTTTGTAGCTGATGATAGGCGGGGGACAACTTTGTACATCAGTATGACAACTTTGCTAAATACACAAACAAACAACACACCCATTCATTGGTGTTTTTAATACATTTTAAAACTATTGCCTATTCTGCCTTTTCACATTTTAATATGGTATGGCAAAATGCATAAATAAAGCTTGAAAACATGGGTTTAAATGGGTTTTTATTTCAGACTGTATGCTTGACAGTGTCAGTTGCAGTAGGAACTTTCTCCTTGGTACGTAAGGGGAAAAAAAATCCCTTACAGGTACTTCACTTAAATCGTTTCCTACCTCTGCAAATGTCAAACAATTTTGGTTTAATACAGTTCTATTTTTACACATCAGATTGAAAAAATCACAATATCAGTGTACGAGTTTCCTCATTTGCTATCTGAACAATTTTCTTTTTCAGTTTGCGTGATTTTTCTACACAGTGTGCAGAGCCTAGTCAGGGCACATAGCAGCCACACATGGTTTTGGGTATTATGCAAGTACTACTGGGCTCGAACAGACACCATATTCCCAGCTGTCTCTGATTTGTTTACTCAAACTTCCACTTTTGTGGGATTTATTTTAGGCACACATGATCATGACAAATTCATTAGGCTCCGTCAAAAAAAAAAAAAAGCTTATTCTATTCCTAATGTGTCTTGTCAAAATAGCTGTGTAAAATCAGGCCTCGGGTTTCACTTTGAGATAGAAACTCAGATGTTTTGAGTCAGCCAGTCAAACATCATCTCCAGTATCCTCCAAGTCAACCTTGTTTAAAGAATGGACAAGTTGTATGGACAAGATGCAATTCAGAGGTTTTATTGAACATCCAGTGTGTATAGTTTTCTGTAAGCAAATTCGTTTGGCAGCTTCCACTAAATCACTGCCATGAGAATAAATAGTTTTGATATAGCTTGAGTTCTCTGACCTGCACACCCCATATCATAGTGATTGCCCCCTTTTTCTGAGAGGAAAAAATCTGAATTCTTTTTTTTTTCCACAGACATTTTGACATTAAATACTGTGAAAGATTAAATAAAATTAGTCTGATGCCATATGAATCACCTTATAATTCTAAATTATATAAAATATAATTATAATTAACAAAAACAATAATTTGTACTTAAATTGTATTTGACAAGTAAAATAACTACTTATCCCATTATTCAATATTATATATTGAACCAAATCACTTTCTTTTCAGCAAAGGTATGTTATAATTTTTTGTGTGTAGTATAATTGTGGTGTCATAAGAAATACAACCATTAAAATTTTTGTGTACTACTTCCAGGTGGTTAAATGAAACCTTACTGTTTTCAAATGGGGACTAAAGACCCATCTGTTACCTATTGATACTGTGTTTCATAGCTACCTGTTTGTTGGGTTTTGTACATAAAACATTCTATAAGAGGGTTTTGGCTTGATGGCTGTAGGCTGTTTGTGCTAGCATAAGGAAATGTCCACAAGCTAGCATTTATGGAAGTTGTGGACAATATTGGGTGACCAGATTTGGGTTTCTGAAAAGGAGGACACCTTTTTGTGGGGGGTGGGGGGGGGGGGGATATGACACAAATGACATGGTGTCTGTGTAAAAATTGCATTTATTGAACAGCACAAAACAACAAGTACACTAACAAAAACCAAACAAAAACATACACTAACAATTTTTAAGTGTAATAGTGATAGATTAAGTAAAAAAAAAGAATAATAAAAAAAAAGAAAAGGCTCCTCTTCAGCCATTTGTGATACAGAGAAACCTGGAATGGAACGGAGTGGCAATTCTAATCACAATACACTGTACATGTATTATGTTTGAGGCAGTCGAAAATCCAGGATGATTTTGAAATTGCCCCCGGACAAAAGAGGACGTCTGGTCACCGTAAATTAGACATAGTTTTCAAATGACAAATAGGTTGTTATAATAGTTCATAAGAATTACATATTTAAAGCTATTTTAACTTACAAGTGTACTTTCTCTAATTCACCTAAATCTTTACAGATGAGTTTATGAGATACAGGGCCTGCACTGTATATTTAATATGTACACATACATTACCTGTTTTAAGTATTTATCATGCATTGAAGGCATAAACAGATCCCCTTTGCCACTTACAGTAAGCCCCAGTCTGAGACGCTGAAAGCTGGGAATCTCCGGACACGTGTGAGCCGCTGTATCGTGTGTATGAAGAAGACGTAACATAGTGACGCTTATGCTAACATGGCCCCAGAAACCGAGGGTCAGCACCACAGCGACTGCAGCAGTTTCATCAACAAGAGGTGGAAGGCCAATGGTGCATTATCAAAGAGTTCAACTCTATGGTGCTACTGTGCAAAACAAAACACAGCAAAAACAACTGAAAAAATACTAGTCTTTTTTTTCCAAAGTACCTCATAAAGAGACAGAAAAACCCACCAAGGTGCCATGATGGACAGTAACAAAATGTGCATTTCCCCTATTTTTACAAGATATTTTCTTTTCCAAGAAATTCCTTTGCTCAATGAATTGTAACTGTGGTGCACAAGCGATATATTTTCGAAAAGAAGTATTCATTAGAAAGTTTCCTTGTCTCTGTTACCAAATCGGCACTTGGATCATCAGCAAGAAAAATGCACTGAATAGTTACACTAGTGAGACTGCATTTTTAAAAAGCTTTTATTTTTTTCCACCACGCTTTCCTGCCTCCCACTCCTGGTGATACTAACACTACTGTATCTGCGAATCTATAACTATAAGCCTTTTCGTTTTTTTTGTAAGTAATAAAATGTGTATATTGTGTAAAACAGCTTTTTAGTCTAAAACATCATATTTTCGAATGACTTTCTTTGTTGTTTTGTTGTTTTCCTTTGGTCTTTTTCATTCGCTCACACCAGCAATGTTTCATTCATATATTTCACTCGTTCACTTAGAAAAATATTTGTACAAAATACACATTCTTTAAATAAAACAGTATTTTATATAAATATAAATGTATATTGCAAAATGAATATGGACATATTATAAGTAAGCTTAAATTGGCTGTGTATTTGTCATACAAAGCTATTTTTCTTTATCATCTTTTTTTTCATCAGGTATCACAACACTACTGACACTGAGTGGACTTTTTAAAAGAAAAGATTTTTTTTTTTTTTAATTAACAATCTCTCCCCCATGTCAATAATACAATAATACACAGGGCTGATCACAAACACACCATGTGTGCTTTGTTACACATTCATAAAGCAGTCCCATTTAAGATCCACTGTTTTTTTTTTATCAAAAAGACTTCAAGGGGTGATTTTTTTTGTATTTTCCAAGTTTATTTTACATATGTTGCCATTAATTGTAAAAAAAAACAAAAAGACTGAAATAAACAAACCTTAAGTCCAGTTTGTGTCAACAAAAGCATTTCTCCAGTATTCAGTATTGCCTTGTTAAAACTCTGCTGTATGCAAAGTGCATGGCCAATAAAGTTTTTTATGTATTGTGTCTATTATTGCCTGTTGCTCCTGTTGAATTTTGGTCGTTTCTTTTACTCAAGTAGCTATTTCTGGAAATAAAAACAGTTACATTTAATATCCACTAGAGGGAGTAGCACCAACTGCATGAATCTAAATATCTAAATGGCTTACAATTCGGTTATTTATCTTAAATCTAATGACTCAGTACCTTCTATACGTTATTTATTCACAACAGTAAAAGTAAAAGAGAGGGAAGTCTGGAGCTGTCAACAAGTTCAAGTGGCTAATTGTAAAGACGGGCTTTTAGAAGCTTAAGAATGCCAGGCATAGCCTTTAAACTTTAAGCTGTTTAGCTCTTCATAGCTTTCTGAATACCTGTGGATCGTAACTCTGTGAGGTAAATCCAGGAGTCTGTGATGGTCCAGATGGTCCTTACCCCACTCTGTTTTATCCTCTGCCTCTCCTGTTTAGGGTCTCAGGTGGTGGGTGTTAGATTGGGTGGGCCTATCCTAGAACTGACTGGGAATAAGTAAGGACACCAGTACATGTCAAGTCAAACCATTTTTTACATTTCTATAGCGTTTTTACAACGGTGCATTGTCTCAAAGCAGCTTTACAATCTTATATGATCTTAAAAGGCCAATCCCAAGTTGAGCAAGCCTAGGGCGACA
>JAVSBV010000001.1:6197682-6208636 GCA_033117975.1 Parotocinclus spilosoma
AGGAAAGCCGCGTCGTTACCACTGATAAGAAGCTGATTCTGAACAAAAGTTGAGCGCGTTGTAGCGCATATTTAGTCGATGACATGTACACACAACAGTATATATTTTATCACTTATTTTTTGACATTTTAGGGGAAGCTGAACTTCCCTTGCAGTCTTAGAGCAATCACAACTGATCTATATATAGTTTATAGCATATAATATCACGTTGTCAACAACTGAATGCGAAATTGTCAAACTTGGATTAAACACTTGAGCATATTTTAGCATTTTCACCCTGTGAAAATTGTTTTTTGGCTCCTCCCCTTTTCGTCCAATTCCTGATCATGCTATTTTCTGACTGTCAAAGGGTCAACTTCTAAATGAAGCTACCAGATGCTGCTATTGCTCAAGTGTTGCTCAAGGGGAGATCACTAAATTCTGTAGCCTGGTTGCATTGTAATAAAGTGGATAGCATTAATATGTTCTTGCGAGAAAAAAAAAATGGCATATATAATCTAATGGTGTCCTAAGACTTTTGCACAGTAATGTGCATTTATGTACACTGCTCACAAAAATCATTTTGAAATATCCTCTTATGAAATGTACCCTATTTTTTGTAATCAGTGTATTTGTTCCTAAAGGTACTCGACTGTACTCTTTACAGAAACATTTGTACTGCATATATGGGTCCCCGATTTGAAAGTGCTTCTCCAGTCTATTTCCACCAGTCTTCTGTGAAGTAAGGGGTCACTGAGCAGACCTCAATTTCAGTGTTGCGGCAGAGAAACAGGGTATCAAAGCACCTGGGTGTGCAGGTGCAGGATTGGTTTGTCATGGAAATTCACTGGAAATACCTGTATAGCTGCAAAGATCTAACAATGATAATCATAAACTCACTGCAAGCCAATGTAGATACACAAACATGTACACCATAAAAAACGCACATACACGACTGCCCATGTCAGTGTGTACATACAGCGTCAGTCTCTGGATCCTTTCATCCAGGATCATGTTCTATATTGCTTTGGAACAGTACCAAGGCCTGTTTCTTCACTTAATACACACATTTTCCACACTGGCAAAATGGATTTCACACATTTTCTGATTCTTTAAAAGATGGAAAATAATGGAATTGGAACATAAGTCAGCACCTTACACCTCACAGAGGTACTGTATAGTCATCTATAAATAGCCAAAATAGGTTTTCCTGCTGTTGCTAAATCATGTTGCTCTCAACCCTAAAGTAGAAGCATATGCTATTTGTTGGTCAGGAGATAGCAGCATTAATCTTCCTTTAATACAAATCTGTTCCTTCTAACCATCTCCAGGTCTGGAATAATTTAGTCAAGATTTGCTTTCTCTGTCTGTTTGATCTCATCATATAGCAAATCCACAATCCATCATACAAAGAGCAGGAGGCTCCATTATCTGAAAGATGATCACTGTATGTTTCTTTAAAGTTACTGAATAAAAGCAATTCCCAGTTTGCACTTTCTCAAGGATGTTCTCCTGGTCTTCATATTCATCAGTGAAAATGACAGTGTTCCAAGAACTAACCTTGAAACTACAAGTATAGTCCCAAGTTTAACCACAAATTGATTTACTGTATATAGCTATTGTACTTTCCGCAACTCCAAATTAGGAGTAGCTGAGACGGTTTTTTCAATGCTAATTTAAAAGAAAAATGCAGTGTTTCTTACATTCACTTTGACTTTTATTTAATTGTGAACAGCATTAACTGAAAATATTTAACCCATTAAAAACCATGATCCCCATTTGGGGATCAGGTGCTTTAACTCGCCTACTGATGAGACGGGATGGGATGTAGGCGGACAGAAATAAAGTTTGTTTGTTGATAAACATCCACTCCTGCATTTCAGGCCTGCAACACATTCCAAAAAAAGTTTTGAGGGGCAATTTTAAAGTTAGTAATTAAAACTGGTGATGTCATAAGGTAATTGTGGCCTGAGTCTCCAGTTTTTTAACAAATATGTGAAAAAACGATTTAAATGTTTAAAAATCAACGTATCTTAAAGAAATACTGAAAGGGATTTCCATACATCCCTTAGTTTTGTTTTTTTATTTGACTTGATTTGCTTTGACTTGTTGATAAATACATGGACTTCTCTGGAAAAGATAATGTCCTGAAGGAATTAATGTTGCTCAAAATGACCTTTACCAAGGACACTGTACCAACCCTATACCTTGGCAGACCTTTGGATTTGTAGCTAATGATGGTCTAGAAGGTCCATTTCGTCTTTTGTCTGAAGTACACGGTGTCCATATTTGGACTTCTCTGGGCTCAGATGAATTAGGGATGGACCATTTACAACCTCCACACAGTGGAAACATGTACTGTGATCAGACAATTCAATTATCAAGGGTTTTTTTTTTTTTAATTGATTTTAGAGCAACATTCATTCCTTTAGGACATATTTCTTCCTGGGCTATCAATGCATTTATCAACAAGGCAATGCAAAACAAGTCTAATCAGAAAAGGTTATGACTAAACTATGTAAATCCCTTCCAGTCTTTCTTTGAGAAACATTTTTTAAACATTTTAATTATTGTCCCACATTTGGTGATCACTGGAGATCATCTGTCCACCTTTGTTCCTTGAAGGCCTTTCTTGGACGTTGCTTTTGCACTCAAATTGTTTTGTACTAAATAACATCACACCATTTTTTGTAATGTGTTGCACGCCTGAAATTTACATTTACAGCATTTAGCAGACATTCTGCTTATTCACAGCGGCTTATCCATACAAATCTATAACAAGTGTTTTGCATTCTTCCTAGTAGACCAAACCTCATGTTAATACAAATAAGCAACAGCCTGAGAACCAGCTAGGATCTGGTGTAGGTAAAATCAACAAACACACAAGTAGGTTTTTTTTTTTCATTTTTAGTCTTCCCTTAAGTGCTGAGTGAAGAGGTAAGTATTTAGTCGCTGCTTAAAGACAGCAAAAGACTTGTCTTCCTTTCATCATATGTGGAGGATCGAGTTGTGCCAAGCTTGTCTCTCTCAGGGTACGAGGTACAGAGTGTGTGGTGACTATTGTGCTGTTCCATTTTTGGCTTTGTAGGCAAGCATCAGAATTTTATATCTGATGCTGACAGCTACAGGGAGCCAGTGAAGTGAACCCAGCAGTGGGGTAACATGAGAGAACTTGGGTAGATTGAAAACCAGACAAGCCACTGCATTCTGACTTAACGGATCAAAAGACCAGCCAAAAGAGCATTGTAGTAATCTAGATTTGATATAGCAAGAGACTGGACAAGCACGTTGGTGGCTTCCCTGGAGAGGAAGGCTTGAATTCTCCTGATGTTGTAGAGCAGGTATTTACAGTATATGACCGAGCCAGTTTGCAAAGTGAGCAGAGAAGCTCAGCTGGTTATTAAAGATAGCTCCAAAAGCTCCTAGCTCCTCTGAAGATAAATGAGTTCAACTGGGAGATGGCAAGATCTTGATAAGAGGACCCATCTGCAGGAATGTAAAACAGTTCAGTGTAAGGCAGAGTTGGATGCAAAGTTGATCAGTAAAAAACTAATGAAATGAAAGTTACATCAAACTACATGTAAGGATCACTGTATTTATTATATTTGCATTTTCCATAAATACCTTTTTTTATTAGGTTTATAGATCTACTGTTCACATCAGGGTTAGCCAATCTAATCCAGAACGACTCACAAAATGTGCAAACAGTTAAAGGTGTCACAATACACATACTGTAATGATCTATATGCATTCACTTCCTGTTACACTAACGACTAATACTACATAGAGACTATAAACGTTAAACAATAATAAGTCCTCAGTTTGACGTTGAGTGCACATATAATACTAACAACAAATAATTTAAGCTTAAAAATAAAGTTTATAAAAATAAATAGAAAAGCACAGGAGGTACAGCAAAATCGCAACAGAAGAGGTATTAGGTATTGTTTGATGAGAAAAGGCTGCAGACTTCTGCGGAAGGAAAACACCGGGCTGTTAAGACTGCTGTGGGAAACTCATTCCATCAATGAGGAGACAGGACTCTGCAATAGCAAGCTCTGACCTTGCTATTTCGATCTCAAAGAAGGACGCACCAAGCATGAAGATCCGTGTTCTTACACAAGTGTGTAATTCTGAATCAAGGAATAAGAATTGCATGGCACAGAAACTTTGAAAATCGGAAAAGTAAAATAAAACATAAAATGTAATCCTAGCAGCAACAGGAAGATAGTGGAGTGAGCCCAGTAAGGCTGTTATATGAGAAAACCATGGTCGGTTGAGAAGCGGAGCAATGTAACATGAAACCGGACCTGCAAGGAATACATTACAGCAATTGAGTTACCATATGATGACCTGAGCAGATTCTGTGGTCAAAACAGAACAATGCTCCTATGTGTAACATTTAAGGGGCAAAGTTCAAGTTGCAACACAGAGAAAGCAGTAAGGAATTCACTTTCAACAATTGTTTTGTGAAGCACGGTGTTCAGATAGTTGATTAATATATCTATTTGCCCACTTATTCAAGAGCCATGTTTCCATTTCAGTGGTACTACTATGCAAGCTTGAACATATTTAGGACATGTACATAGGGTTTGCATTAAAAAATTTGCTCTATCAAGAGAAATGGGAGCAGAAATTAAGTTCTAGGTGCTTTAAACTATCCTGTGCATGGGTTCAATGGAATGTATGCAATGAATTAAAATACATGTGTTTGGTCAACTAGGTTTGTTAATTTGAATCAAACCATAATTATTATTGAATACTATGTACTTTTACTAGTACGAGTGCTAATTTGGCATCTACCAGTGAACTTGATCTATATCCAATCACATACTTTACTAATAAACTGGGCCTTTGAGATTAAAAAAAAACAAAACTTTTTTTACATTTTTGTAAAAAAAAACTTATTAGGTACATATAAACACACTAAGGAAGTAAGAAAGACTGGATATTACCTCTTTCCAAATATAAACCAATGTTCACAGTAATTGAGCCCTTGCAATGACAAACTATAAATGTGACATTTATAGAAATATGACCTAAGTTCAGTAGTATTATTTGATTTGTTCAATTTAACATTGTAAATTTAATGAGTGCTTGATTGTAAGACATGAAACATGTTATACACTTCATTTGTTTGATATAACTGTCACATTTAGGGTTTGTCATTGCAAAGCCTCAATTCTTGTGAAAACTGGTTGATGTTTGATTTTTCTGATCTTTCTTAGTCTCTTAATTATTATTAGATTCCTGTGGGTACATGAGTGTTCAAGTAGTCATGCCAGCAGTATATTCTAGAGCTGGGTTTCATTATTAATGAATCCATCATTGCCAGATTCTCCAACAATGTAATTATTGCATTCTACAGGACATTATTAAGTAAATTCATTTACACACAAAGAGCAGTGTATCTGGAACTCTTTTTCACTCAACCTGAAAAGCTTTACCAGTTTACATTTCTTCCAAAGTCTACCTAAAGTTTAATTTCTGTAACAAATATGTTTTCTGACAACTACTCTATTCACACCACCCAACCGCTTACTTTGTATTCTTAAATTTCAAAACCAAATTCAAGTGGAAATAGGAAAGAGCCTACTAGCCCATTGGGCTTTTCTGCACTTTACCTGCACTATGCTGTTTATTATTTTATGCATTTCGTTTATTTTTCTCTGTGTAGCAGTATTCAGTGTTTACTGTGGTGGCCTAGTAGTTAAGGTACTGGACTATGGATCAGAAGGTCCAGGGCTTAAATTTTTACCTCTGCCACAGTTGGGTACCTTAGCAAGGCCCTTAACCCACAATTGCTTGGATTGTAAAACTGTATGAGTTGTAAGTCGCTCTGAATAAGGACATCTGCTAAATGACATAAATGTAAACGTATTCACTATCTTTGATCCATTTCATTGACAAATATAGGAAGAGAAAAAACTTTTTTTTCTTATTTTGTTTTTGGACTATCATTCCCAAACTTGTGAAGGAGAGAAAAAAGTTGATTGTACAATTTATGATGCAGCTTTATTTTCATTATTAAAACGTGTATATGTTTATTGTTTAAACCATATACTTTCTTTCAGTAAGCTTATCAGGGACAAAAGTATTTTTTTCCAAAATAGAAGAAAAAAAAAAAATTAAATTTGTACACTTATTTTGTACTTTTATTTTTAGGAGTGATGGGCCTAAAAGGGGGTTAGACAAAAACTTAGACTTTAGACGTTAGACAGTAAAAAAGTCTGTATGCGAATGTTGGATAATCTGAAACATTATAGTACGATTTGTTTTCTTGAAGCTTTTACAGTTAAACTTTCTAGAACAAAGCTGCAGTGAACCAACCCTTTAAGTGATCAGGCAAGACTGGCCTGAGGCAAATGCTTTAATAACAGTCATAGCCTGCTTGTCTAACCATGGTGTGATGCAGGATTGAGACTTTTGAATAGAGCTTAAACTTGGGGTAGTCAATTTAAGCCTTCTTCTGTCAGCATAAAAACCACAGCTGATTCCACCACTTCCCAGAGGTTTTTCTAATGGTCTTATCTAGTGGTCTACATGAGGTCTAGAGCTTTACAAAATAACACAGCCTTGAAGTCATGCTTTACTTTGTGAGAATTGTTGTTTTTCTATACTTTGAATTGACATAACTTCCAAATAAATGTTTGCCAAGTGTGAGTTTAGCAGCATGATGGTGAATTATATAAAACATATGCATAACACATATGAAAAAAAATAATTAGGAGCGAGATCAAGAGTGATTCAATAAGTGTATTAACTCTCTCCAATGCAACTCTCTGCCCTTTATGATCTCTTATTTAATATTTTCTCCTCCAGTGGCAGCTGAGTAGGGAGGGAAGAGGATAATAAATAACTCATTCACTAGAGTGTCTGGTTTCAAAGCGATGAGCAGAACATGAGAGTTGAAATGAGATGGACCAAAGGGAGAGCTGGACCCCTGGGATGAGACATCACGATCTAATGATCTGGGAACACAATGTAAGGGTGGAGTGGAAAAGTCCTTGCAAATTAGATCAGGAACCACCCATTTGCTGCTCTCCTGGAGACTATACAGTTTCAAGCAGCAAAAATCCTTTAAATCTTCATATCAACAGCATATACTTTATATGAACTCTGAAGACAAGGGGAAGATCTATTTTGAACATACAGCTCAAAGTAACATGTACTGAATACATGTCTTGCCTATACAAAACACCTTTTTAACACTAGACAGTAATTGATTTAATCATTTCTGCTAGGCCATTCTGAAACTGGATATGTATTTTCACAATTACCACATATTACATATGTGTGGTATTATGTCATTTTACTGATTGCATATTGCATCATTTTGTGTCCCTTTCCCTCACTTTTGTTCTCACATTCTTGCCTCCTTTTTTTGCTTTCCTTTCATTCCACATGGCAAGTCCATCAAAACAAAGTGTGAAGATCGATTCCAGAGTCAAGCGTTGGTCCAAAGTCAACCTCAAGCTCAGAGTCTATCGTGCAAAACCTCCCGGCAACGTTTTCTTATGGCCTCCCACTTTCTAAAAATAGTGAAATTGGCAGAAGGATGAGAGTAGAGGACAGGAAACATTGCTTTCCCATCCCACTGTAATGGAAACCTGTGTCAAAAAGAGATAGAGGGTGAGAGAGAAAACCACGATGTTATTCTTAATAAGAGGCCCGGTGAAAGCAGGTGCTTGCTGAATTGCAAAGCCCAACTCAGGGATGCCGGTAAGAGTGGAGGATTATATGGAGAGTGAGCAATGAGGTCATTAAGGTGGTGCAGTAACATCGTGGATGGGGGATGAAGACAAGCAGACACTCACTACCAGTGTTTACTTTAATTACTACAGTGCCCGCCAGAAAGGGTCACGGGTGGATTCATTGAATGTTAAGTCACACAAATGGTACACCGATTGGGGTGCAGAGCCACCAGATCTGTAAAGATTACAGGAAGCAGGCAACATTACTGTATGCCACAAGGACCTTTCAATTTCTACGCAGATATTATTCAAGAGAAAAGAGGAAATTGTGTTTAACATCAGAGACCAGTTAGTGAAAGCCATTGCAAACACTGACCACACATTATCACTAATACACTGTAATAAATGTAAGCAAACTTCAAGTTGAGAAAAGCTATGCTACACTATGACACTGTTTTAACTCACATTGTGCCAGGCTCACCCCTTCAATTGGCACAAACACAATTTTAAACATATTTATGAAAAGATAGCGAATGCAAAATAAAGGTCCAGAATGGTGTAATAGAAAGGCACTGGCCCTCTCATTGACAGATTGTGAGCCTGGCAATGCCAAGGAATTAGTATAGTATGGACTGAAATGAATACAGGTAAGCAGTGTTCAGTGAGCATACAGTCAATCAATGTTCTGACCAATCAATTGGTTATAGGTTTTAAAATGTATAGTAAATTATATGTGAGGGCCTCTGGCAAAAGCAAGCACTTCTTACCAAGGCAGGCACAGAGCCATGGGTTGTTGAAGCCAAAAAATCAACACCTTTTTAAACACGAGACCTCACTTTTGAAATAAACACAGATTCTCTTCAAACTCAACTGGCCACAGCTCAACAGCTGCCCCGGTGAAAAGTCATAACTTGGTCAACTTATATTATATATTTTTTTCAGTTCTGTAAAGCTCCCAGTCTCTAGTTTTAAATTAAGCATTAAGCCAATTTCAAATTTTTGTGAGAAGAGCCTGTTTTTGCCAGAGCCCCTCAAATATTAGGAAATGCAAGTTTGTCTTTTAACACCAGAAGTTAAGACATAAACAGCTGGTCAAATAAAAAAGGTTTTGCGTGTATTTTTGCTAGCATAAATGTTATTTATGTCATATTTGATGTTTTGTTGATACAGTTTTACATTTATTTTCATAAAATTGAATGACTGCATTAACGATGTGCATAAGTAATACTTACGTTTGTGTTGTGCACAGACACTTTTATGACATGGACACAAGCAAAGATGTGAAATCGAAAAGGTTAGCACGGGTCATTTGACTTCTGTGTACTACTACTACTACTACTACTACTACTATCACCATGCCTATTATAAAGGCTTAGTGTTTGAAAGATGATAATGCATTTTATTGCATTCCAGATTATTGTCAGGTACCAAAAGCCAGGGACTCTCATGGTATGCGGTCATTGCCACTCTCAAAGGTCGCATACACATCTAAGATTTTAGAGCAAAAATTTCTTCAAGATGACATATTATTAAGGAACATCCATGCATTTGCAAGGCAACTGAAATATAGACATCCCTTCCAGTCTTCCTTGAGGAACATTGCATTTAAAGATCAAATCATGATTATAAGCACTTGTTGGCATGACATGTTTAAAATCACACCATAAATTTAGTAAATTACTTGATTTATAGCCATAAATTGCCCTGTTCCAACTTTTTTGGAATGTGTTGCAGGCAGGATTACATGTTGATTCATAATTAAATGAAGTTGATCAGACAAAGCGTTACATTTTCTGGGTTCATAATGTAAGGAGAAAGGTGGAATTTTTAAAAGATTTGCATTTTCCATCCAACTTTTGGGGTTGTAAGATAACTTATAATATCAGTTGCACTGGTGTGTCCAGTTACACCTTGCAAATGAAGTTATTGTAATTAAATCAGCACAACCTCTAATCTAATTCAAGAATGATATTCACAAATAAAACCAAATTAGCTAATGAGATTTAAAAATAAGTTGCTCCTTCACACAGCTTAAGTATTTGATTATTTGTGTATGAATTATATTTAACAGATCAGTGAGGTACAGTCAGGATAACAAAGGGTTCATTAAATAGGCTCTGCAACTCGGTCCACTTAATTATGCATTAACTGTTACACTGCTAAAACATTCCTATTAAAATCAGACTTCACTGTAACAGCTCGTTTTGGTCATGACCTTTGTGCTGACGTATGCTTCTAATTTTCTGCTGTAGGAAGAAAGAACAGAGAATACGTTGATTCCACATCAAAGTCTAAAGGGGAAAATAAAACCCCTTCGCCAAAAAATTCCCTGGCCCCACTATGCGCATTCCTTAAAAACCTAATACCTCAGCAGTGCTGTAGGTGTATGGCACTACAGAGCTGTTGTGAGCAGAAAACATAATGGAACGTCTTAAGCCGAAAACAAAACTGACATGTAGTATATGAATGAGAGAATGAACCTGTGGCTTGGTTCCTCACACGTTAAGCTCCCTGTGCTGTAGCATGTTTGTATAAGTTTTTTTGTGAAATTTACGATGGGCCATGCTTTCATGTTGGCTGACTTATGTGGTGCACTCTGGCAGAGCTGCACTAGGGGGCTTTGAAGTGAGGCCATAAACGGGCCAAGTAAGCGGCCAAGAGCGCTCGCTCCCGCTGAGGTGGAAGCAGGACAGGGGTGTGAGCGGTGCACTCCAATTCATTCAGCCAGCTACATCCCGGTGCACACCACATGAGAGATAAAAGCATAGCCGACAATTCAAGGGAACCAGATTGTTCTTTTAATAATGCTCCCTTATTGTGTCATGCAAGAAGCGGCAGGTGATGTAAATAATCTTTAACATATTGAGAGATGAAAGCATAGTCAGCATTTTAGGGGAGCCAAGATGCTCCCTCAGGGCTATAGCATATTAGCACATCCAAGAAACTGAAGAACGGAACAAAAACAAGGTTATGTAAATAACCAGCACTGTTCCTTGAGGAATAAGCACTACTTAGAGTTAGAGCACCATGGGACCCTGTGTGTATTAGGGGCCATAACTGAAAACAGCTGATATTAACGTAATCGCAGTGTTCTTTTATTGACATTTATGTTTCCTTTAATCGAAAATAACGAAGACAGTTGTTTAAGGACCCAAAAGTGGTAGCTTAGTGTTTATAGTATACAAACCGGATTCCAAAAAAGTTGGGACACTAAACAAATTGTGAATAAACACTTAATGCAATGATGTGGAGGTGCTAACATCTAATATTTTATTCAGAAT
>JAVSBV010000001.1:6208736-6220381 GCA_033117975.1 Parotocinclus spilosoma
GTAACTGGAAACAGCTGCACGCCGGTCCCAAGCCCGGATAAATGGGGAGGGGTGGAGAAAGCAATGGCAAACTACTCAACCATCCTGCCGAAATACTTCATGGATCACATCGATGAAGTACAGAAATGTGTGGAGATCGATGATCCATCAAGTGACCGAGGGTCGGTTGCGACTGTACGGTTAATTCTATTCTATTCCAAAGTCAATCAAGTCTGTACTCATGAACTTTTCTCCCGTATGCAACATGTTTAATACGAGAAGCATCACAAACACTGCTATACATAAACAGCACAGTGCTTTCACTAACTTTAATTTAGAATTTGGGTAATTTTTGTAGAGAGCGTTAAACATGGCTTAGTCACTATTTGTTTGTGATAAGAAAGGGTTAGGATTTAGTTGTATTTTGAGTGCTACTCAATCAAATAGTAGTGTCTCTCCATATAGTGCAAAACTAATGAGGGAGTGTGGATAGGAAATCACAATCGGCCGATCATATGTTAAAAAAATCATAATAGGCCAAAACAATTGGTGCATTTCCAAATATTATACATAACACTACATACATTCTATGCATTTATAAGTTACTAAAACATTGTATGTATATTTACCTTATGCAGTTTCCTCAAACCTCCTAAAATTCCAATGTGTTTAGTTATGCAGACTCATGATATAATTAAACCACTGTATGGATTATTACAATGTGAACTAAACATGACCAGAATAAGATCTATGAATAATAACTATGAAAACACAAAGCCATCACAGTGATATGTAAGCAACACATGTAAGCAAAAGTAATTTTTCTTTTATCCAATAGACAGTTGTGTTAATAAGCAGTATATAAGCAGACA
Source organism: Parotocinclus spilosoma (assembly GCA_033117975.1). Classification (NCBI taxonomy): domain Eukaryota; kingdom Metazoa; phylum Chordata; class Actinopteri; order Siluriformes; family Loricariidae; genus Parotocinclus; species Parotocinclus spilosoma. The sequence goes on from JAVSBV010000001.1 coordinate 6,209,588, forward strand.
TTCTGACTTGCCTTTAGAAAATTGCATCCCCTTTGGCAGTGGCTGCATTTTGGAATCATTTTCATTATGTCCATTATTCTGCCTTTTAACTTAAGATTATAATGCTATTAATCTTTCTAAATAGCAAAAAGAAATACCTAGAAAACCACTTGGTATTTTGGTTTCAGTATTAATTCCAGGAGGAAGCCTCACAGTAGTTCTTTGCCACGTCATAAGAAACAAACTAAAAATACAAAAATACAGCATTAGGTTAAAACAAAATCTAAAATGCTAATTGATTCATGTGTACATATGCAGTATGAGCAAAATATGTTTAAATATTTTTTAATGAAGAAATTGAGGGGATGCGATGGAATTTCAGCCAACGTGGGGGTCATGTCCTACAAACCTGCTCCTCACAGTCAGTAATCACATTCAAAATGTTGTAAAAAAAAAATGTATTAAATCAGCTATGTATTAGTGTATTTCTAAATGCATATATTGTTTATTGTTAGGAGGCACAGGGCAAGGATTACGAGCATGGGTTCGGGATGTGTTGGCTAAAGACATGGCCTTTGAGCATATCAGAGTGATCTACCCCACTGCTCGAGCAAGGTAAATAATCTTATTTAAACTTGCCAAATGTACAGGTGTGCACTGTTTAATATGTTCTGTGAAATAGGTCGTCCATCCAAATGGTCATTAACAGGACATGACCAGTCATGTAGTCTTTTTATGATACTGTAATGTAAATAGAAAAGCTATTTTTCCACAGGAGAACTACCTCCAAATGATACTTAAATCCATCTGGTACTGCTAAAAAGTGGAGTGGAATGCTGCCATCCACACAGCATCTGAAGCTTGTATACTTATCACCCCAAGAAATGCACAACTAAGTGGTTCTACAGTTACACATTAACAGTCACACACAGTAGAAATAAAAACATGAACACACTATGGATACAAACATAAACAAACCTCGCTGGATGCAAGCAAGAGAGAATAAGTTCATTTTTAGAAGCACTAATTTATAGAACAGTCACATTTTAGACATTTTAAACTTTTAAGTAGGTAAATTCAAGGCGCCACTATTAGTAGAAAGTCACATTGGTCAAATGACCGGCACGCAGCACTCCCAAGTATAGAGTATCATATTAGAGCTTCTACTTATGTATGTAGTTAATGCAAAGTAATTATGTATTGTTAAAAAATAATGAAAAAAAATATATGCAAACAAAACATTAAAGCATGACTATATAGCTCCACTGCTTTTTTTTATTATTAATCAGCTGTTTACAACGTCCTGTGTTAAAAGACAGGACTTCTTTCTCAAGCTAAAGTGAATAGACATTATTTGGATGTTCATTAAACGGTGCTTGTCTGTACAGTCTTGATATTACTAGCTTAGGTTTGTACTAAGCTTGTACTTTAGGAAAATACACTAATTTGGGAAAATATCTCCTAGTGAGTGTATTTTGGTCATATGTTATACAAGAGCTGCGCTAATGTCCTATTGGATTTTATGGTATATAGAAGTTAAATGTTTATTACATATTATGTGTATTACATATTCAAGTATGCTGATGGAATTTGTCAATGTTTGCCATCACTTGTGTGTCCCCACAGACCATACACACCGATGAATGGGGCATTATCTCACGTTTGGTTTGACAAAATTTCTCATCACTGTCCAGAGCACTTGGAATCCATTGAAGAAATGTGCAGTAATTTGGGAGCTGTAGTCCAGGATGAGATCCGAGCTGGTATCCCCGAGCACAGGATCATTATTGGTATGACTTTCTATACATGCTTTTCACACACTGCTTACTCTGCTTACTGCTTACACTCTCACATAGTCTCACGCATGCCTTGTTCCAACTAAGCCCAGTTTCAGGTTGATGATTTCCCTTGCATAAAGTGAAGAATAAAACTTATCACATTTCGCATGCCTTTCATATGCTGCCAATAGCAGACTCGAAAGGAATTTCTTGATGGCTCTCAGGTTTCTGTAGCTTTATCTGAAAATATTTGAGTTATCAGGTTCGCACGTAAAATAAAAGTAGCAGGAAATACTACTCTAAGAGAGAGAATCATGGCCTTGCCAGGTGAAGCTCCCTTAGGATATGTCCAAGAGTTGTATCAGTGCTGGGTGGAGGATAAAGTGTATTTGGATATATCCATGCATGTTGCTGCCAGAGTGGTAAAACCAATCACCAACTGTTGGGGAATGGTTAACTGTCCAGGCAAGGAACATACAGTATAAATAGCCATAAATAGTTGAGTACAATGTGAAATGGGAGAAAACACAAAGCTTTGTGTGAAAAGCTGTGTAGAAGACAGAAAAGCCCCTGAACTCGTTTCCAAAGAAACTGATTTAAAAAACACATGCTCCTGTGAGACTGCTGAAATATTATCTTCCTAAATCATAACATTTTGTCATTAACTATAAATACTCATTGGAGTCACTCTGCACATTGGAGAAACTAAGTGGTCTGCACCCCAAGTCCACTTCTCAGGCTGATGGACTGACAAGCGCCAGAACTTTCCATGGAAAACATTTCTCGCAAAGGCGGCCGTAGGCTATTGTGTATGTTTTTCAATATTTTAGGTGCACTGATCCTTGGAAAAGCCCTGGTGAAATGAGGTATCAGACACATGCAGCAGTAATGTAGCCAAACAACCAAAAGGTTAACGTCTTCCAGAAAAGACTTCATGCTCACCTTCGGAGAGGAAAGTAGATTGAGGAATGAAAGGCACATTTCTCCTGGAAAGGAAATGGAGCTGGATGTAGCTGAATTTTGTCAGAAGCAGTTTGAAATTAATTTTTATTATATAAAGGTATTGTATTACATTTACTGCGAGACTATTTTTAAATAAGTATCTTGTAGGTGATTAAAGTCATTTATCCGCCCTGCAACGGATTAGCACTGATAAGCTCATTAATTCAGGCTCTTTTTTATTATGTATATTATATTATTTTGGGATTAAAAGCCTGAGATGGCTAGAGAAACTGCTCCCTTTTTTGCATTTTTTACAAAGATAAAATTAGCATTGCAGCATTACAATTTTAACAAAAAGTTGACCATTGAAGAAGTATTTTGACATTTTGCAATTCTGTCATTCTGTAATTATAGTGTGAACTTAAGCTTAAAGTTTGTACGAAATGTGGTGATGAGTGTTTTCCCAGCATGATTTCTCAGTATTCCAAAAGGGCATATTGTAATGTTACTGAATGCTTGGCTTTCTCTGCCTTCAAGTACCTTTATAGGTGGTCAGTGGGTGACTGTGGAGGAAAGTTGGCACTTCTTGATTTTTTTTGGTCTTCAAGTAGTTGTTGAAAAGCTTGGAGATTTGGATCGTTACCCTGCTGCAGTGTGAATCCTTTTCCACACAGACCAATGCAAGAATTTTCTGAACTTTGGACCATGCTCGTAACTATATATACAGTAGTGTTCTAAGATAAGAAGATTCTTTAGTTTCCATTTTCTTCTCCTTTTTAAGCAGTTAAATTAAACAGGAATTCCCAATGGCTGGACAATGTCACTATTTTATTTTTATTTTAAACTGTTCTAGTGATCTCTGGTGAACTTTTTCATAAAATAATCCTCCATTCACAGCAATGACAGTTTTCCAGACGTTTGGCATTCTGTCAGTCTTTGAAGATATTCTGGGAAAAGTTCAGCCTGAAACTGAAAATCCCAAATGATCTACCTTTTTATTTCCACTTGTAGGGCTTGAGCATTGTTTCTAAGGCAGATCACACTGGTATTAGATTTCTGAGTATAATCTACTGTTTAAAGAAGCAAATTGTACCGAGTACCATTAAGGCATGTGTCTTTTTTCAGTTGTGTATCTGAGCCTTTTCCTTTTTTTTAGTCCTGGTTTGATTCAGTTTGCCCAAAAAAACAGTAATAGACTCACACCTTTAATAGGAACGTTGTTTAGTTGAGTAATTCTCCCAAATGGGAGCCATTTGCTTGGTTCTAAAATTAATTTTCTATAGTTTTTGCTATAGCTGATTCTAACAGCACACATATTTAACTATTTAAATTGAGTATTCATCAATCTCAGGTGACTGTATTTTATTTTTACATGGTTGCTCCTTTTTTAGAAGGTTTTAGCATGGAATTAGCAGATACATAAAATGTAACCACATGACATCTGTACTAATAGCATAATCACAATTCTAATGATTTTATCAATTTGTATTTTAAGCCTAAACAAATGAAATCTGGAAATAAGTTTGGTAACTTGATAGTAAATTGAAAGTGGCCTTCTCAGTAATAGTCAATATCTTCAAATAAATAAGAGTGAAAATTTTGTCATTCCAACATCGTTTGAAGATCTAGAAAATACATTCGCTCTGAACATGTGACTTGTGGTATGTTTCGTAATTGGTGTTTTTTAACGTTAAATATGGATTTCTTATGAAACAAAATAAAGCGTCAATGGGGTATGTGGTGACACAACATTAAAAAAGATATATCATATAAAATAAATATACTATAATATATTTAATTGTGTGGGGCAGTCTATCTCGGTTTCTAGATAGAGACACTATATCTAAATAGGTAGTTTTAGTAATATTTCAATGATATACATTAAATTTACATATTTTCAAATTGAGCTAATCTTCCTGTAAATGTAAGGTATATCATTTAAACATTACTTAAAACATTTTACAGTGATTGATATTCATTATTAATACATGTAATGACCTGGGAACAGAAATTTTCTGAAACTAGAATTGAATTTCAGAAACCTCAGTGCCCTTCATACATTGCAACACAAGAAAAAACTTGGCAAGGAAAAAGTGACTTGCTTTATTGAGCAGAATAAAGGGTTTCAGCTGTGCTAACACAAGTAGAAATAAAATAATCAGTTAGCTTTTATTGGTAATAGGCACTGGAGCACTGATAGTACAGCTGGAATACCTGGCTAAAAACTGGTCTGCAGTTCAAGTCCCAATGCTGCCAAAATGTCTCTGTTGGGCCTTTTAGCAAGGCCCTTAAGTCTTTATTATGTGGATTATGCTTTGTAAGTTGCAATAAGACCTGGATCAGGGTGTGTGCTAAATACTGTAAAGTTAATGTAATGTTAATGAGGAAATGGCTCAAATTGGAACTTTGCAGCCATACATGTAAGTAATTTCAAGCACTGCTGGTCCTGTATAGCATTCATTTTATAAAAACGACTAATTGCTTCCAACTGTCTGAATGTTAGTGTCAGAGCAAGTGTCATGCTTGCGTTGTTGACCTCTGTACCATGCATATGGGTGTGTGATATGTATTGTCTACAGAAATATCTTATTTGTTGTTTCAACAAAGTGCGAGATGACATTATTAAGTATGTCAATCATTTTGCAAAAAAACAGTCAAAAACACACCTTAAATTTACTGCATCATTTAGACAGGTAGTACAGACTACTGCCCAACAACAACTTTTTGCATAAAAGTGCATGATTGACGATAATATGACAAAATACACACACCATCAGCCTCACAGTCTTTATCGCTGCTCATAGTTTGGCTTTGAAAATACAGATGTTGCTTAAAAGTCTGCAATTTGCATACTATGTGGGATATCTGTTGCTGTCATGATACAGCATATGAAGATTATGAGAAACTTCAGGATCCACAACAGGCTTAAGGCAACCGTGGTACCAGGACAGAAACACACTCAGCAAACAGAATGGAATCATTCTGCAAAAAGTGCCTTATCAGAAGAAAAGCAGCAGATGGCAAGGCATAGCACTTGGCATAATTGGAAAAAAACCAAAACCAATCACATCGCACAAAACCAAAAACCAATCACATCGCAGAAGTCGGTTACAATTCGGGCGATTAAGAGAGGTGGCTATAAACAATTTTTTAATACTTTAGACCTGTTATAGACAATATCTCATTTTCATAATTGATCAAATTCTGCGAGGCTTTGATCTATGCCTGTATATCCGCCTACTCTCTTGACCAGCCCTGAAATGTTTCTGTCTGGTGTTAAATAAATATCGGAATAAGTTGTTTCTCTCGCCTCCCATATTGTAAAATGACTTTGTGTATTATTATTTCTTTATAATTTTTCAGAACTTATCTGTACTACTACTTTGATTTGTACTAATACGTATCCATAATAAAACGAATTATTGTAAATTTAAAAATAACTTGACAAACACTCTCTAATATCAAAGAACATGACAAGTATCATTGACAACTGCTCTAACGCCACATTCTGAATGAGGGACGGGTGCTTGTGCACTTTACCCAGAGTTGCCAAAATTTGTGAATTTAAGGACAGTCCCATGAAAGCGTTCCAGAAAACAGAGGTTTGATGATGTGGACAAAGTACTAGCTTTCATTTTCTTTGACTCAATCAACGCGGTTTATCTTCTTAAGCTAATGTGGTTCAAAAGGAATGTCTCCTGCGCTAAGATTTCTGTCACTTTTTTCTGAGGATCATCATATCACAACCACACAGCAAAATTAAAGACAGCTGCCCAACGTAATTTGCTGTCTTAGCTTGAAAACAGAATCCATTTTCAGCAAAGGCAGGCTGTACACATGAGTGGGACTTGCATATTTGTTCAGACTTAGAAAATGAATCACTTTGTGATATTTTGTCCTAATGAGGTGGCTTTTCAATGGGCGGAGCCATGGCAATACACCTAGCCTGCAGATACCACCAGGATGTGGCTGGAGTCTTTGCACTATCAAGCTTTCTCAATAAGGGCTCGGTTGTATATCAGGTAAGAGTATTTTCTTTACATTTTTGTTTTGCTGAAATAACGGTACAGCTCAGTTTATCATGTGGAAATATTTCCTGGCTTAAGACACATTTTTCTGGCTGCCGGTTGGAATCCCACATAAAAATGATCTATTTGCATCCATACACCTAGGTCCTTGAAAGAGGACAAAACCCTTAACGGATTCAAATGTACCCAAACGGTGATGATATATCTTCTTTATATCTAGGCTGTTGAAAATGCAGTTGGACAACTACCAGAGATTCTGCAGTGTCATGGGGAAGCTGATGAGTTGGTTTTCCATACCTGGGGAGAAAAGACCAGCAAGCTCCTGAAGAAAGCTGGCATGACTACCTCCTTCCACTCTTTTCCAGGCCTTAATCACCAGCTGTGCCGGCCTGAGATGGAGCTCCTTTGCTCCTGGATCCTAAAGAAGCTTCCAGCTGAAAGCTCTCCCAACGCCTGACTTTGCACTGTACAAATTTCACTGGATTTGTAATAAATTATAACAGTTACTACATCATGTGTTTCCTACTTTATCAAATTCGCGCTGCTTCACAAACTGGGCATAATACACTGCACCTGCTAGCGATAATTTGTTTATTATGCAGCATAACCAGCTTGTGAAAACATCCTTGTGTAGAAGAACGAGTTAATACAGCTGTAAAACTTTTTTTTCTGGTGGTTCTGCTCTACCCACATGTGTTGCCCTTCAAAAACTGCAGTTATTGTGCACATTTCCCAGCTGGCAGCAGGAACCACATTAAAGGGCTGGCTGAAGACAGTACCGTGGTGCAGCAATGCTGGAACGGCTGCTTCGCCCAAGCCTGCTTTCACTCATTATGACTGTGGTGAGGCTGGAGCGGCAGGTAGGGCTATCAAACCAGAGCAGGAATGCCACTCAGCTTTGCGGTCTGAAGCTGGATTCCAACCCGTTTGACACCCTTTCCATTTCCTGCAGATTTGTAGTAGCTCCTGCTTTCTCGCTTTTTCTTTTCCCCTTCTTGCACTAGTTTGCATCTTTCTTTTGAAATGTGCTGAACATGTGTTTGGAGGTCTGGATTTTTTGCTCAGCGAGTTCAGGCTGCAGCACAGAATGCTTCATTAATGGTTATTTGGAGGAAGAAGTTAGTAATTTCACAGTGTTTTGATTAAGATTCTGTAAGCCCTTTGCTCAGAAAACTTTATAAATTAGGAGAATGGTGAAAGACTTCCTACACGTATGTTTATGCTAAATCCAGTAGCAGGAATTGCTGCTGCAGTGTTTGCCTTAACATTTCCTCATATTCTCATTTTTACATTGACTACTTTACAAGATTTACATATACAGTCAGGGAAGCACGGTGGCTCGGTGGGTAGCACCGCTACCTCACAACAATAAGGTCTCAAATTCATTCCCAGAGTGGAGCTCCCAGAGTCCTTTCTGTGTAGAGTCTGCATGGTCTCCTCAAGTCTGCGTGGGTTTACTCTGAGTACTCTGGTTTCCTCTCACAGTTCGAAGACATGCATTTTAGGTTAATTGGTTACTCTAAATTGGCATTGACTTGTATGTGTATATATTACTAGTCTTGAGATTAACTTGTGTATGGATATGACCTTGTGTGTGTTGTTGTGATGGCCATTGATGCCAATTAGTGACGATAAAGAAGCCAAATAAACAAATAACAGTCAGCAACCGGTTTTTAGGTTCACCTTTCTAGTGTCGGGTTGCACCCCATTTTGGTTTCATTATTTCCTTAATTCTACTTGACGTAGCTTTTGGGCCATATTTACATGGCAGCATCGAGCAGTTGCTGCTTATTTCTTAAAAAGGGAATTCTCAGCCTTTCGTGCCCTTTCATAGGGCAGGTCTGCTGCAAAGTCTTTCCAGTCTGGATTGGGAATGATTAATCAGGGTTCTCAGTAAGGACATGAAAAGTACACTTATTTAAGTGTTAGGTTTAGTCAGAAGGTTTTTGTGTATTATAGCAACTTGGATGAATACCAGACCACATTTTATGACTAACTCATGCAGAAATCCAGGTGATTCCAAGAGGGCACAAAGACTTTTCTTACAGCTGTAGCGAGGTTAGTTACATTACAACATTTGAGGCTGACCTGAAGCTCAGAAATGGTACTACTGGAATGGATTAATCACATAGCAGCCTTACAGATTTAATATCATCCTCAAACTAACAATAAAAACTATTATTTTCTCTTACCTAGGCTGTGCCACAACTAAAATGTTGTGTATTTTATTACATCGTTTTATGTTGTATTTAGTTTCAAGTAATAAAACAAATACCCAAAAATGCTGGGCAGCAGATACATAATGTTTAACTATATTAATATATTGTGAAATAAGTTTTCTTTCTACCACAAGCCCTGTAAAGTGCCAGGGATAATTGATTATTAGGCCACCAGAGAATTCCACTGCTCTCTAAAAGAAGCAATGTTATATTTTGAGTAAAAGGGCATTTTAGGTCCAATCCCACATCTAACTGTGAAGCATTATGGGGGGAATCATGGTTTGGATTGTCCTCAGAACTTAGACAGGTTGCAATCACTGTGAAATAAATGATTTAAACAATGTTTCTGACATGGCAAATGTCAGTGAATGTGAACTTCACATGAAGTTTAATTTTGAATTATGCAACAACAAAATGACCCAAAACACATGTAAATTCACAGCAGAATGGTTAAAAAAAAGATTTGTGTTTTGGACTGATCAAATCCAATTTACATTTACAGCATTTATTAGATACCCTGATCCAAAGGAATTGATATGTCATTCAAGGTACAATCCAAGCAATTTAGGGTTATGTCCTTTCTTAAGAGAGATGGGATTTGAACCCTCATTTTTTGTATTGCTAAGCACATAAACATATGTTCTACCACTATCTCCAGTTGAGATACTGATTTATTTTTAGTCCTGTCAAATGAATCAGTGTTTAATTGTGCCAGTTGGCCAAAATTTTTATTTTTACGCTTGCTCGACGCTTGCTTAAAATGTAGTGTTTTCACAACATAAGCATCTACAGAATGCATATTGAACTTAACATATTGAATTATATATATTAACATATTAACATTATTACCATCATATCTTGTTTGCTGAAGCACATGTCATTGTGAACACTGTGAAGGAGAACTGTTAAGGAGTAGCATTTAGTGCACAAAAACCAAAACAATTAGCTCCGTTTACTTAGAAGCAGCACACGTAAATTGTTATCGTGTGCCATGCATTCATTTGTTTTAACAGAATTATCAAGAATGTCACTTTGAAAAAATATAATAAAAAAAGAGTGAACTCCCCAAATCAGTTCCTACTAACACATTTAATGCATGCCCGCAATTAGTGCATCTGTAACTATCTGCCAGGATTGTGTGTTGTGTAATACATTGTCATACACTATATATGCCACTATAGTATTATCAGAAGATGGAACTTGGGAAGCATTCAAAAGTTTGGCTTCTCTTTATGAGAGAAAACAAAAAGCTAAACATTCACCAATCACACAGTTAAAAGATTCCCAAATAAAGATATACAGTCGATTCTGGTTAATGGGACCACATCGGGACGCGATCGTTTTGGTCCTAATCGGCTCGTCCAATTAAACGAACATGCCCTATGTTACAAGACGGGACATGCTATGTAACCTATTAAATGTTTATTAAACCTTTATTGTGTGATTAACACGCATACCGAACGTACAAACAAGAACTGCTGTTGCTTATGAACTTTGTTCATTGAAAAATACATTTGAAAAACAAGTTTTTCGAAACGATTTACATCACAATGTATAGGTAATCAGCATGCGAAGCACAATACTGTAAAAAAAAAATGTTTTTACTAAATTCCAGTCAACGTTTGAAGAACTTATCCAGTGTGATTTGACATGCTTTGTGGCTAAGTGGTGACTTGTGGCTTTTTTTTTGTAGTAAATTGAAATGTTAGGCAAAGACCTGTAGATGGCAGTAGAGGGCTGGGGAAAAACTCGGGAGTTTTCGGGTAATGATGCCAGAGACAAGGAGTTTCTTCACGGATATTACATACTGTACACGTTCTTTGGTCCGATTAAGCAAATAACATTGCA
>JAVSBV010000001.1:6234636-6247055 GCA_033117975.1 Parotocinclus spilosoma
TTATCACTTATATCAGCACGGTTAGAACACTTCTCAACCAATCAGATTGTGAGGTCGGAACTAACTGTTGTATAATTCTGCATGAACCAGTATGCAGAGCTTAGCAATTCCTCCATTTGTTGTCCATTTTGTCAAGCCAAGTCTTATCTGGCTTCTATGAAACCTCTTGAAATCTTAGGGGAATATCCTGCACCAAAGTGTGCTCTCTTTTGGACTTGTGGGAGGGCGTAAGGTCTATGTAGAGTAATACAAAGTCATACAAATGCATGCTGTGAAGTTACCGCCTTCCTATCTTTAGCTGTTCAGTGTTTTCAGAGAGTTTCATTAAATGATCAATTTCCCATTAGGCACTGAAGACACACCACATGCTTTAAATGTTATCACCACCATGCTTTAGATACGGTGTGTTTTTTCAGAGTCAGAGAGGTCTTATTGTCATTTCAGCTCCGTACAAATTGAAACGAAGCAGCGTTCTTAAAGGATCGCGGTGCAACACAGAACACAGTGCAAAACAATACAATAGTTTTGGTTGATTTTGTAAACAAAAGTACACTCAACAAGCACTCTGTTTAATAATACTGTTTTCACACTAATTTCCAGAACTTCCATACAGAAGCCAGTACAGGGCAGTTGGTGGCTAAATTATTTTGTTACGGGCAAAAAGTTAATTAATACATATTGTTTTATTAGAGGTCCAGCAGATCCCATGCTCTTCATGCACCTGGACATATGTTCAGATTTATAGCTGATGGAATGTTTCAGGGAGAGATTGATCATCCCACAGGAGTTTTATAGCAAAGTCTTATAGCATAAGCCATAGTTTTAGGGGGGCATGTCCCTCCCAAAGTTTAAATGAAACCGACACTGCATCCTACTGATGGTCCATTTACGAATACAAATAAAAACAACTACCATCTATCCACTAATCAATGTGATCTGAAAGGGTTCTTCTTAATTTTACATTTATGTCATTCAGCAGATGCTCTTATACAGAGCAACTTACAACTCATACCAATGGTAGGTTAAGGGCCTTGCTTAAGGACCCAACTGTGGCAGCTTGGCAAAGGTGGGATTTGAACCCTGGGCCAGCAGGTCCACAGTCCAGTACCTTAACCGCTAGGCTACCACTGTCTCAATGACTGCTTTCAAGAGTTGCATAATTGTTGTTGTTGCTGTTATCATTGGCTTATCAGTAAGAAAACATAACATCTATAATATATATTTATTCATATAGCTTAAATGTAATTTGCTATAAAGCTGTTTTTTAGGACCCAAACACTTCTATGGAATCTAGAAAATAAAAGGTGTTGATGTGAATGCACTGCTTTCGCCTTCAAAATAGGTTTTTTTGTTCCTTAGTTCTTTGTTATATGGACATAATTTGATATTTGTGAGTGTGTGTTATGGTAATTGCATGAAAATCATAATATTAAATGTGTATGTCCGCCCAATTTGCCAACAATCAGTGTTTATTGATATATACACATGCACAGAAATTAATCTGGTGAAGAGTTTTCGGCAAGGTCCATTTTACATGTAATTTTTTTACTATTTGCTTGCTTTTTACAAAGGTTTCATGAATGAGGCTTTGTGTGTTTATCCCATATCCTACAAAGTATTTTAATTTTAAACATATGGTCTCAGCTTATGCAAAAAAAGAAAAAGCTAAGTTGATTGAGGTGGATGAATCAGACAGCAGTTTATTCCAGTCATGCTTGTCATTTTCTTTGTATCCTTACCTTCTCTGTCAGAAACCAAACCCTCAGTTTAAAAAAAGCATGCTTCCAGTCTTTTTATAACACATTTTGTGTTGGCTCTTATTAGCCAAAATGCCATCTGGGTGTGTGTTTAGCCTCAGACTCATCATCCATGTAATTTAGTCCCTGACTCTTATACACAGTGTGATTTTGTGATTCTGAGTCATTAGCAGAAATAGAAGCCAACTGAGACAAATTGAGGGGTGGGAGGCCACAGAGTGCCCCTTCCAGCTGAAGGATGATTGCTGGTGGGGAGACACCAGCGAGACACACTCATACAGCAAAATTGAGTCTCAGCAAGAGCCACTGTATGCCACACGCCACTTTATTGTGGCCAGACTGCTTGTGCTGTCATGGAGCAGATCGGAAACTGTATCATGTCAGCAAGGGGAATGACATGCACAAAACTTTCAGCTACCGCCTCTCAGAATGCCACATCTGTCGCTGGACACGTCCCATGACTTTACAGCAAAACCAGAACAGGGGCCTTCAGTTTGTGTTGTTATACTGGAAGACAGACTGTAAGACTATTTTAATGTGTGCCATAAAACTTTTAATGACTTACTGTGTGCTGTCACGCTTTTATATTGACCACATTTTTCAGGAGTGTCCTCAGAACTGTTGTTGTGTATGATTCAGTGACACAAGCTTGTGTATTGATTACCATTATGGTTACGATAAGAGGCATGCCAAGGTTCACAGAGAAGTAAAAGGAAACCTGAGCCTTTTGAGTTGTTCTGACTGTGATTTTTGGCGAGCCCTTGTTTTTCAGCCTGGTGTGTTTACGCGCTGCTTTTAGCCGCACGCGGTGGCTTTCCATTGAGGCCGCGGCGACCCGCAGGCTGACGTCAGAGTGGAAGGGGCCACGCAGACGCTTGCGGTAGCAGTGAGGACGGGGCTTTCCTCTCTGGAACGAACACCCAGCTCACTCCCGACTCTCTCTGGCGCTGACTCACATCAGGGTTTCCTCCTGTTCGCCACACCATTACAGCTTTGCATCAGCTTCTGGGTGACCAGGTAAAGCTGGGCTCACATTGTCCTTGCAAACGAGACCAATCTTTGCTGGGGCAGAAGCAAAGAAGAGCCTCTGGTCCAGACTTCAGGGCTGAGTCACTGTCTGCCTCACAGACGTGGGCTTGAATCATTTCAGATTAGAGGCCCTGCAATTAAACTCATCTGACACACATTTTTGCTATTTTCTTCCATCACGTCCCGCAGCCCTTCATCAAAAACAAACTCTTGCCTTTTTTCCCTTGTCAGCCTTTTGCTCATGTGCTGAAGTGAAGCCCTGCGGATCATGTTTAACTATATTTGCGACCACCAGCGATCTGGTTAGCAATATTTTTCTGTTTGTTCGGAGTTTCCATGTGCACGGCTTTACAATATGCACACGCATATATAGTGTATGCATGGGCCTGGGCATGAATGAAATGAAATGGAACGTTTCTAATCTGTAAAATTTAACCCTGACCCTTGCAATAAAAAGTCATTAAATAAAGTGTGGGGTGAAACATAATGAAGAGATAATGCTCTCTAATGTGTTCCAGCTCCCCTAAAGCAATGTACCGGGTGCCACTTTGGCTAGCTTTTCAACTCACACAATCACACAGTCACCTCTCCACTCACACACACACATACATCAGTATAGTTGTGAGGACTTTCTATTGACATAATGATTACTGTAGATAATTAATGCTACACCTACATCTAACCCTGTCATTATAGGGTTGAGCTGGTTCATATCAGTTCAGGTTTCTTGTTTACGGCACTACTTCAAACGAAGGCGACTGTGGCTGGCTGTCAGTGGGCACCGTGACAACAAATTTCATTGTACTAAGCTCCTGGAAATTGTACGGGCATAAACAGGGGTGTGTAGTGAAGGTGTCACCTGTGTCTGGATGATGGACAACAATTTTTTGGCGAGCTTTTTGGGCTTGTTGGATGATCAAACAATCCTCTCTAATGGTGGTCTGTCTGGGCCATCCGGAGCACTTTCGTCATATGTGTGCTTGCCCCCATGGATCCAAGCACTGCTTTAAAAGCTAGATCAGAACAGCCTAAATAGAGGGAATTTGTCTTTCTCTCAGTCCAATGGTGCACCTCTGTCAAAGTCCTTCAACTGGGCAAAATGTCTTAATGATTTCTCAGTAAGAGGTACAGTACCCAAAAGTAGCACCTTCCATCATTCAGCATGCATGCTTTGTTTATTTCTTTATTTATTTGTGGCAAAGGGTTTATAACACTACATTACTAGTAACATTAGACATTAGTTTGAAAAACAAGAAAATGCAAATAAGTGAACATTAAAAAAAATGGAAAAAGGAAAAAGTATGAAAACTGAAAATTAATTGAGAATGAAACAAGATCATTTACTGATTAATTCCGCTATTATTATTTTTTATTACTATGTTGTACTTTATATATGTGTGTGCGTAAAGCCTGTCATTACTTGGCAACGCATCAGCATCAGAGTTATACCTTTTTGTGTGAAAATGTCATGCTGTTATCACAAATAGCAGCTAATCAGATTGTAAACTTGCCTAAAGCATACATTGGCATACATTTCCATTTCATACATTCATCGATATGAGTATAAATACAATTACATACTCTAAAGCATCTGTTCTAAAGGCCTATGCTCATGCGTTAAATGGTTCCACACACTCATACTCACGCAGGATGAGCAAACGCTGACAAAACAAGGCCCTTTTGGGCTTTTATAAGTGCCGGCATTCTTTGTCGGCTCCCTGTAATGGAAGAAAAACCCTTTTGTGGGTCATTCATATAAAAGTTTTACATAGACACAGATCTATGGAGGATTAGTGAGAAATTCTCCCCAGTCAGTTCTGTAGATTAGAAACAAATGACAATGAGAAAGATGATTTTCAGGCAATTGCAGCTGTTTTAAGACATATGGTGGCACATCAGTGGAGGGGATTGGGGGAAATATGGTTGAGATGGACACAGGAGCTCCTTGGATACATAGTTGCTCAGAGAGGTATACCATTATGACATGTTTTTCACAACCCCGCACCACCGCCCATTGGAAGACTTCATCCTAGCTAAATGTTTGACTATTTGCTTCACGGCCATAGTTGGGTAATTTAGTCTGGTGCCACGTAAATACGTCGAATCTGCGTTTAATTGGATTTGAGATATTTTCTCAATGACCATTGACGTATGGTGTAAATACGCCTGATGAAGATGGATACAACACAGATCATCCACAGTATAAAAAAATGACATCATTTACAAGCCACTGCATTGTATCACACGCTCACACTTTCTCTCACCTACGGACCAATTTAGTTTGCAGTCCGCTGATTGGCACGTGATTACAAGATTTAAAAAGTATAATACTTGTACTGTAAAAAATTTGAGTTCCGTCACATTTCCGTAGCGTCTGTACTCTCACTGGCCACTTGTGCACTGGTGCACATGTTCGAAACGACCTGCTAAAGTTCAAATCAAGCATCAGATTGGAAAAGAAAGGCGATTTAAGGGAACGTAGGATAGTGGTTAGAGGGTGTTAGACGGGCTGGTCTGTGTATTTTCAAACCTGCTGATCTACTGGGATTTTCACACACAGCCATAGTTATGGGTTGCAGAGGATGGTCTAAAAATACAAAATATTCAGGGAGCAACAGTTCTGTCAAGAAAAAAAGTTACCAAAGGTTAACAGGGAACAGTAACTCAAGTAACCACTCATTGCATTTGAATAAGAGCATCTCTCACCACACAACACTCAATCCTTGAGGCAGATGGGCTACAGCAACAGAATACCACACCAGGTGTCATTCCTGTCAGCTAAGAACAGAACCGAGGCTACAATTAGCAGGGGCTCACCAAACTTGGTAATAGAAATTGCAAAAACATTGCCTGGTCTAATGAGTCTTGATTTCTGTTGTGACATTCATCTGGTAGGATCAGAATTTGGTGTAAAAAGCATGAAAGCCCTCCTTGTTCAGGCTCAACAGTTCAGGCTGCTGGTGGCATGCAATATTTTCTTGACACACTTTGGGCCCCTTAATACCAACTGTTTGTTGACCATGACTATGTTCATCCCTTTATGACTACAGTGTATCTTCTGATAGCAGGATCATTCACAATGTCACAAAGCTCAAATCTTTTCAAACTAGTTTCATGAACACGACAATGTTCATGAAATCGAGTTTGCCATACTGAAATGGCCTCCAGTGTCAGATATCAATCAAGTTGCGCACCTTTGGGATGTGGCGTAACGGGGGAGATGAACGTGCAGCCGACATATCTGCAGCAATTGTGTAATACGTTCATGTCATTATGGACCTAAATCCCTAAAGAAAGATTTCCAGCACATAGTTGAATCGATGCCACAAAGAATTACAGCAGCAAGGAGTCCAACCTGGTACTGTCAAGGTATATCAACTGAAGTGGGTGTTGAGTGTAGGACTGCAGTCATTATAGAGAGCTATGATGATGGAGAGAATCTAACGGCTGAACAGGCTCTGTATAATGATGGATCTCTAAGGAACTCCATGTTAAGTTCAAGTTCATTGCATAAATGCGTCTTACAATAGGCATTGTCTCAAAGCGACTTTACAAAAATCCAGAGAGGCAATTTTGACAAGAACCAGGCTCGTATGGATGGGAAACACAACCTCCTCTGGGTGGAACTGGGCAGCGAGATTAGTTATTAAATAATAGTCCGTATAAACAGACTCATTTAAAGCAGCAATTGTGTTTAAGTTCAGCTAATAAAGCATGACCTGGTCGGTTCAGGCAAAGGGATCATCCAGTATGTAGGTTTTATTGGTATGTAAAGCTACCTGTGTGACAGTGCTGTGCTGTCCTGTGCTGTGAGGTGTATGTTGTAAACACATCTTTGAAGAAATCAAGATTTGAGCATTTTTATAACATACTTGGCAGGATATAAAAGGTCATAGAGGAACAGGGCTGGAAGTAGAGATGAAAGCAGCGAGCGGGAGTGCCATGTGTCTCTGTGATATCCCAGTTGTTTGTGGTGCTGACACAAGCAAAAGCTATGGATGCTTGGCAGCGCCCTGCCTGTTTTATATTACCTTTCATGGTTACTTAACTGCTCTACATTTAAGAGGAGATTTTATGTGAATTTGACCCCAGGAAACCTTTTTCATCTGGCAGAATGGATTTTTTTTTCTCTAGCTAATTTGAAATGCTTGATCTTGCAGTGCATGTGCGGCTTGTGTTTATAGTGGAAACACGCATGTTTTATAAACTTTATCTCACCTTTGAAATCTGGTCGCAAAGCCTTGCTCACTTCAAACCATAATGGTATTTGACTTCTTTTTTGGTGAGTGAAGACTGTTTTAACTGTTCTTTTTATTAGAAAAGTAAGAATAAATAATACTCTTCTAAGCTCAGAGACAAGCTGAGAGATTTATTCACTTTCCATACCCATACCAGTCCATTACAGGGCACACACACACACACACACACACACACACTTTAAAAATGGATACTGATCAAACATACAGTACTGTGCAAAAGTCTTAGGCCACCATTGGATTTGTTGTTTTGGCATAATGACCATATATTTACATTTCCAGCATTTAGCAGACGCCCTTATCCAGAGCGACTTACAACTGAGATATTCTTACAATTCAAGCATCGGTGGGTTAAGGGCCTTGCTCAAGGACCCAACTGTAGCAGCTTGGCAAAGGTGGGATCTGAACCCAGGACCTTTAGGTCCAGAGTCCAGTCAAGCTTGGATTTGTCACTCTGTAATACTCTATTCCACTGATCTTCATTCCAGTCTTTTTGGGCTTTAGCACATCTTTAAAAAGACCACTCTTGATCAAGCTTCTTCAGACTGTAGACTGGTCAACTTGGAATCCAGATGAAGCTGCCAGATGCTGCTATTGCTCAAGTGTAAGGGGATATCACAAAATACTGTAGTCTATTTTGTTTACGTTTGATTTTGTTCAGTTTTTTGTAACACTACATATACATCTCCTGTGTTTTCGCGCTGTATCCTAATTGCCATTGCCCCACAGAAATTCCTAAACCAATGGTATATCTAATATATTAATAGCCTTTTTCACAGTCCACTATGTCTATGGAATGAGGTAGGAAATCTGAGTACCTATAGGAAACCCACAGAGACATGGGGAGAACATACCAACTCCACACAGGCGGCGACTGGGCATGGATGCCACCACGCTGTCCAGATGTGACACTGGTGTTCATTTCTATTGCTACATCTCAATTATTTGTATTTATATCCTTTTGTATTTACATATATTTGATTGTCACAGTTGGTAGGCTATTGTCAGGATTGTCTCGGGGAATTCTAACGCTGATGTTAATATAGTCCTTTTTAGCCAGAAGTCCAAGAGAGCATAGTTGCAACACTAGCCAATCTTAGGCTAAATAAGAGCATTAAGAGCTTTAAAAATTAAGAGTATTAAGAGCATTTCTCCAGATCTGCCAAATGTCTGATGCTCAGTTTGCACTTCAGCGGGCCATCGTGACCATGTCTACATGTCTACAAGTTTCTGCCATGTACTTGGCTGATTAGATATTTGCATGATCAAGCAGATGTACATAATGAATTGACAATTGAGTGCATAGTCACTACGGCAATATATTGAACCGCAAAAGTTGCTGTGGATTGACGATAAGATAGAAATGATGATTTTGACTTAAACTAATAAATAATATTAATATAACCCAAGAAAAAATGTACTGTGAGATTTCATAGTAAAACTGTAAGTTGCTTGACAGTTTTAATGTAGACTTTTTCAGTTTGACCATAAAGTTCAGTTTTACCATGAACTTTTGATGGTAGTTTGGCCACCTCATGTTCTACTGTCAAATTTCATAGTACAGTTGTAAACATGGTTGACTATGAACTGATCATAAATTATTTCTCAGTTCTACTATGGATTCTGATGATAATTTGACCACTTCATGGTTCTACTGTCAAATATCACAGTACATTTTCCTGGGAATACTAGTATAATACTTAGCTCCCAAACACATGCCAGCCTGTGGACTGCCTTTTAAATTGTTCCTAGGTGTGAGTGTGTTACAATGCAATAGACTGTATATGATGTCATTTTTCACTGTGGATAATCTGTGTTGTATCAGTCAACATTGGACATATTTACAACATACGTCAGTGGTCATTGAGAAAACATGTCAAATACAATTAAATACAGATGTAACATTTTGACATGCCATCAGACTAAATTTCTTATTCGTGGCCATGATCAAAATAGCCAAACACTAAGCTAGGATGAAGTCTGCTTCTGGTTGGGGTGGTGAGAAACAGGTCATAATGGACACTAAGGTATCTTTTTGGAATCCTCTATCCAGGGAGCTCCTATGTCCATCTTCACTATACTTTCCCCAATCCCCTCCAATGTGTTTGGACTGTGGACGGAAACCATTGTATCTGAAGTAACCCACACACAAGTGAGAAGGACTCCACACAGGGAACTCCACACAGGGAGAGCCCACGGGTCGCGATCGGACCGGAAATTGTGGAGCTAATCACTGATCACTGCACTACTGTGCCACCGTGCAAGACAATAGTATATAAAATACATATAGTATTGACTGCTCATAAAAATAGGGAGTATTTCATTCAATTAAATTAAATTGATAATTAAAATTGTGGGACTGTATTAGCCTAGCGGTTAAGGTACTGAACTCTGGACTCGATGGTCCAGGGTTCAAATCCCACCTATGCCAAGCTGCCACAAGTTGGGTTCTTAAGCAAGGCCCTTAACCCACTATTGCTTGAATTGTAAGACTGTATAAGTAAGAATGTAAGTCGCTCTGGATAAGGGTGTCTGCTAAATGCTGTAAATGTATAACTGAAATATAAAATATTGAAGTGTGTGTAGAGGGATGGGTTACTGCCCTCTGATATGGGTGGTGTTGTGTCAAAAAAAAGTGTTGTGCATTTTTACACACAAACCTAATGTAATTCCTAATGTGTATCACAGCAAGTCAGCTGATTTGCTTATAAATATAGTAATAACTTTAGTAACTTAAACATACAACCTGTTTGAGTTTGTATATCATGCCAGTGAAGTTCTTTAAGAACCTGCTATCCATTATACAGGTGATTCTGGTCTGGAGGCCTTAAAGGTACTTGTGAGGTGGGATTAGGTATGGTTCCTTGTCGAGTTTGGGTACAAGATTCTGAAGGTACAAGACTCTGGACCAGAAGGTAAAGGGTTCAAATCCCACCTCTGCCAAGCTGCCACAAGGTGGGTCCTTAAGCAAGGCCCTTAACCCACAATAGCTTGGATTGTAAGACTGTATTAACTGTAAGGGCGTCTGCTAAATGACATAAATGTAAATGGTCAGTTTTGAGTGTTACTTTCCTGCTGCCTTCCAGTGTAGGTGAGAGGACAGTGTTGAATTTACTGCCCACTGCTGAAGACCGTGGCTGAAGTGGGTGTTTGGTAAACATCTAACTCTGCTTCACCATTTTTAGTGTGAAAGTACGTTTTTTCGGACGGTTGCGTGACGACCGTTGAACTTTGGAAACGTCATTTTTCCAAAGTTTTCGAGCAGAGTAGACAGGAACGTAGCCATGTCACAGCGAAACCGTGCATTAGCGAAGTGGTTTTAGATGTCACACCACAAACCATGAACCTCTGGTTTGAGGGAAAATTTCCCATGTCTGCAGTGAAGTGTGTGTGTGTGTGTGTGTGTGTGTGTGTGTGTGTGTGTGTGTGTGTGTGTGTGTGTGTGTGTGGGAAGGTTTGTCTGAGCCCGATTGGTTAGGTCAAGAGTACAAGGACGAGCTGTTACCCACAGGCTTAGTCCATAGTGCCATCTGTTGGCTGAGTGTAGATATTTCTGTCTTTGTGTGCGGCAGAATAGTTCTTCTTTGTCTTAGGCCAGACATTTTTAATTGCTTGTTCCTCGGATGCCCTACTTAAGAATCTACTGAGGAGGGAGGAAAAAATATTAAAATAAATCTTTATTTTTCAGCAATTTTCAGTTTCTCGAAGACTATGTGGAATCAATACAAGGAAGAAATAAAAATATTTTTTTATTTAAAAATAAAATTTATTTAACCTACAATTAAATTAAAGTGAATCTGGAAAAAAATAAAAAATTAAATGGAACAACGCCTTTGGCAAAAAAATAAAAAATTTAAGAAATAAATAAATTAATTAATTAATTTAAAAAATATATATATATATATTTTTTTTTTTCTTTTTTTTGGTTGAAATTAAAAAAATATATATATATGTATATCTTTTTTTTAATTTATTTTTTTATTTAAACCATTGGTACTGCGGTGAATCCGCGAAATACCAAAAATAAAATGATATTTTTTTGCATTCTTCAAATATGATCGTCGGCGGATCCGCGAAACAAGCAATAAAAAAAAGTCTGGCCTTCATTATGCCGAACTGCAGCAAACCATGTGTTTTACTATAACGTCTGTGAGGTATGAAATAATTTGTAAGTAGTAGATTTTCAGTGAAGGACACTGCAGGGAAACATCGTCATGCTGATGCCATGGGAGTCCAAGAGGGTTGTGATTGGCACTATTACTGGGAGGCATGCCATGCATTTCTTTATTATACTGTAAATCAGAGAGAGTCTGAGAGGTTTTGTAAACTGGATGGGGCAGTTGCTTCTCTTGACTACTCTACTGGTTTTCATCAGCAGAAACCTGCAATGCCACACCACAGTGCAGTAACTCCCTAGATCATTCAGTTATCAGGAGTTGATGTCCCTACAAGGACTTCCTGCTGAGGACTTAATATCTCAAATCTTTTACATTATTTAATGTAATTGTTATTATTTGCTTGATTTGACTACATGTCATTTAATACAAATGTAACTCTTTCAGTTAATATATAGGCCACCCAAGGTTTCTTGCCACTGTCGCCCTAGGCTTGCTCAATTTGGGATTGGCCTTAATATAATATTGTAAAACTGCTTTGAGACAATGTTCCACTGTAAAAAAAAGTGGCAAATAAATACATATGACTTTGACTTTAACATAGTAGTCAGTGTTTGCTTAATGGTAGCTAGGGGTCAGTGATGTGTGTTTTTTAATGCGGATGCCAATATTTAGTGAGCAGGATGATCAATACCGATATGTAATGTAGTTATCACATTATATTTGTAAATACATTGTTTTAATAATAATAATAATAATAATAATAATAATAATAATAATAATGAAACACAAAATTGCAGAACTTAAACTGACTTTTATCTGCTGTCTCTCTTCGCACTCTGCACGAATAAAAGATTTTTTTAAAAGTTTTATTGCACTTAACAACATTTCAAGGTTTCTGGGGGAAAAATAAAATGAAAATGTGTATGTATATTTATGCACTTATTTATTCACCACTGTTATGTTGATTACTAGAATAATAATAATAATTATAATTATAATAATTATTATTATTATTAAATTTTTATGCATTATCTCTATGAATATTTATTTAGCTTCTGGTAGATAAGCTATTACTATACATTTAGTCATTGGATAACAGTTAATTCTTACATACAGTGAGTCCAAGAAGTATTTGATCCCTTGCTGATTTTCTTTGTTTGCCCACTAATAAAGACATGATCATTCTGCACTTTTAATGGTAGATATATTCTAACATGGAGAGACAGAATATCAAGACAAAAATCCAGAATATAATTTTA
>JAVSBV010000001.1:6257053-6273400 GCA_033117975.1 Parotocinclus spilosoma
TTTATATGAATATACTATAGTCATTATATTTGGGTATTTCCACATAATAGGCATAAGGATAATATAATTTACAAAAAAAGATATGTTTAACTAATTTTGCAGTAATTGTTATATCATATGACATAACTTATTACTGTACTGCTTACTACATACAGGCCTGATGTTCCTGTACCAATTCCAGCACCACACACTTACATCACCTCAACATCTCTCTACTGGTCTTCAAACAATAGAAACCAGTCCCACCATGCCTGGGCCAAACCAGAGTGCAGTAACTCCCTCCATCATTTAGGTATTAGGAGACGATGTGCTTCCACTAACTTGCTAAGGACTCATTATCTTAAATCTATTTTGTTACTTAATTTACATTTTACTACTCATTTAAATTGTATTATTTAGGCCACCCAAGGAGAATGGGTTCCTTTTTTGAGTCTTGGTCCTCCCATAGTTTATATTTAGGGAGTTTTTCCTTGCCACTGTTAATTGCCACTGACATTTTTGAAATATGAAGAATATTTCTGGGCACCTTGTTGAATCTCTGCCACAAAGAACTAATTCATTTCTGAATGTTAAAGGGTGTCCAGTGTGTGCTCCCAGCGGTATATACCAGGGTCTGTCCCACACCCGTACTGTTACAAAACACTTTTTCCAAGCCTTACCTTTGGTTGTTCACTATCTGTGCATTCAGGACGTTTTTCCTTGCTATTGTCACCCTTGGCTTGCTCAATTTGGGATTTCCCTTTTAAGATCATATCATTTTGTAAAGCTGCTTTGAGACAATGCACCATTGTTAAAAGCGCTATATAAATAAATTTATCTTTAAATTTTGTGTTTATGTCTACGGCCTATTAACCTTTTTATTTCACACCAGACGAGTGCACATCTCTCAGAGCACACTGGAGTGTCTTCACGGTGAATTTGATGTGGAACCCGGAGACGGAGGCGACCGTAGTGAATACCTGAAGGAGAGAGGCATTGAGACTTATTTGGTCGTCGTTCCCAAGGGCCCTGTGAGCAAGAATGGCATCAATGGTGTAGTGAGTGGTCATTTCTCTTTAAAATACGCTTGCAGCAGTTCAGTTTGCTTGCTGCTTGTCTTACTTATCTAGCATGCTTTTCGTTCAGAAGCTTTCAGTTACATCATCTAATGGGAACTCTCCACTGTTGATCAACACCAAGGAGTGCAACGGCAGTGTGCACACGGCCTGCACCACACCGGAAGAACCGGAGGAGCTGGACACACGGGTATCCATATACTTTTTAACAAAGATACAGAGGGGACTCCAGCCACTCTGTCCATGAAATCAGTATGAAATATTTAAATTGCAAAGCAGAACTATTCATGTACCGAATAATGAAGGTGTAAATGCTGTGATGTTTTTAAAAAAGATTTTAAAAAGTGATGTGTTTAAAAAAACCAGAACCTTTGTTGGTGTCTTGGAGGAAACGTGTTTACAATTACAGGTTAGCAAATATACAGTGCTGTCCAAAACGCTTAGGCCAACATTAGAGCTGTAGTTTTAGCAATGGTATACTGAACATGTAAAGCTTACACACATTAGGGAATCCAGTCGAATACAATTAATCGGACCACATCGGGACGCAATCGTTTTGGTCCTAAAAACTAGCTGGTCCAATTAAACGAACATGTTACAAGACAGGACGTGCTATGTAACATATTAAATGTTTATTAAACCTTTAGTGTGCGATTTACACGTATAGTGAACGTACAAACAAGAATTACTGTTGCTTATGAACTTTGTTCATTGAAAAATACATTTGCAACAAAGTTTTTTTTCAAAGGTCTACAATTCAATGTATAGGTACTCAGCATGCAAAGCGTAATACTGTAAAAAAACAAGTTTTTACTAAATTCCAGTCAGCATTTGAACAACTTGTGATCTGCAGTGTTCTTTTGACAGACTGAACAAAATCAATATGGGTGGTGGGTGTGTTAAACTCCCGCTGGTTTTGCTCTTGCCAACACAACTTTTTGGATTTCCTGACCTTCGATAAAAGCATAAATTCCCCCGGGGATCCCAAAAAATCCTCCCATAAATCGCTAATCCGCTTTGCATCCGCTAGGTGGCGACTTGTGGCTCCTTTTTCTTATTTGCTCTCACATTCTTTGGTCCGATTAAGCAGAATTTTGGTCCAAATAAGCAAATAACATTACTCGTATATAATAGGATTTGTTTTGGTTCTTTAGGATTTGGTCCGAATAAGTGGCTGGTCCCATTAAATGGTGGTCCAATTAACCGGATTCGACTGTATTTCAAAATGAAATATCCAATAATAAAATATCCCCTAATTTTTGTGAGCAGTATATATTACATATTATATGATTATGATAATGGTATTATATAATAGTGCTGTTTTGACCTGATCTTTTTTGCAGTCTTGGTTATGTTTACCATGTCTTAGCTTTTTCACACTGTTCCCCTTCTGAAAAAAGTATATGTGTATGTGTACACTGCTTACAAAATTTGGCAAATATTTATTCGGGGTTATTTTATTTTGGGGTATCCCCTAATGTTTGTGAGCAGTATAAATGTTCATTATGCCATTGTTAAACCAATGGTATATCTTATCAAGGCTTTTACACATTACTGTGTGTGCAGTAGAGGTTCAGCTAGGGGATGGAACTTGGCATTTAAACAACTAGAGGAAATTTAGATCTCTTTATCAAGTAGCGGCAACACAAATTAAGTAATGATTGTGAAGGATTATGCTCAAAATATACTGCTCTCAAAGATTAGGGGATACTTCAAATGAAATATGCCCTATTTTTGTGAGCATATTCGATTTTAAGCATAATCCTCTACAATCATTACTTTGTACAATCATTAATTTGTTGTGAAGGGCTATGATTGACCTCTCTTATATATTTGTGATAAGGTGGTGAACCCGTCGTTTCCAAACCCCCGGCGGCGCCTTCGTCTGAGAGACCTGGCTGAGAGGGTTATTGATGCTCAGGAAAATGAGCAAGAGCTTAATAAACTCCTGAACGAGGCACTGCTGGAGAGGGAGACAGTTCAGGCGTAAGTACCATGTGAAATATTGTGTGCAATCTTAAATGCCATGTATGTATATGCACTGCTCACAAAAATACTTCAATTTAATTACTAATACAAAAAAATGTATTACTATTTTTTGTGAGCAGTATAGTTGCTTGTATGTCTGTACCCTCACTGGGCACTTTATTAGGTACAATTTTTTGAGCCAATCACATGGAAGCAAGGTCGACCTGCTGAAGTTGGAACCGAGTTTCAGAATGGGGAGGAAAGGTGATTTAAGTGACTTTGACTGTGGCATGGTTGTTAGTGCTAGATAGGCTGGTATGAGTATTTCAGAAACAGCTGGTCTACTGAGATTTTCACACACATCCTTTTGTGGCGTATGGTCTAAATGTAAGGTTTAAACAGAGAAAACACGCAGTGAGCAGCAATTCTCTGGGTAAAAATGCCTTGTTGATGCCAGAGGTCAGGTGAGAATGGCCAAACCACAGATCTTAATCCCAATAAAGCACAATAGGGATGTGTAGTCAGCAAATTTGCAACTGTGTGATGGTATCACTATGGTCATATGGTAGAAAAATCTGAGGAATGTTTTCAGCACCTTGTTGAAATTATACCATGAAGAATGAAGGCAGATCAGAAGGCAGAGGGAGTCTAACCCAGTACAAGCAAAATATGTCTAAAGTGACTGGTGAGTGTATATTGAGGATTGTGAGGAAAATAATTCATTTAAATTAGCAAGAAGTCATTCATGGTGATAATTTTATTCTTGGTTTTACGCTCATAAGGCAGTGCCAGACTCTCAAAAATCGAAGCGTTTAATTAACCTTTACTACAATAGCAGTACCTGTAGATGTGTCTGCATAATCTGATGTAGATTCATATTCTCCCAGAATGATTTCTCAGAATTCCAAACAAAATCTTATGATGTTACTGAATGCTTGACTTTTTAATAACCCTAATAACTTAATGGGTTTTATGTCAGGTAACTGTGGATTATGACAAGTTCATGACAATCAGCACTTGAATGATACTCCTCATGGATAAAAATGATTATATTTAGTAATAAAATAATGATATAAAGATATTTAAGTATGGGATATTTCATTTTGAAGTATCTTCTAATATCTTTTGATCATTGTATTTGTTGCAAAGGTATGGGGCTTTTTGGGTCACCTCTTAACTTCTTTCCAGTTTAATCTTTGTGGTGGAACAGAATACAGTGCTTCAAACTTGAATCAAAAACTTAAGGCTGCATCCCAAATAGCATTTTAAAATAATGGCAACTTGAGTAACAGCATCAATGGTGATTTTTACTGATATATGTTTAGTCTGTGGTTTGCAACAAAGCCTAGTCAAAGTTGTTCTTTTAATGCAAAGTGCAGATGCAGTAATAAAAAGAGGGGCTGAGTAAAGAGATGCTGAATAATCAGACTAATTTTAAAGAAAAATATTATTAAAACTAGGTTTATACATTTAAATGATCAGCCTATTGGTGTGAAAATACATGCATATATGTTAGCTGTTGTTGTAACGTCCCTGTCTGTATTTGTGTGTTACAGGTTGAAGGGAAAGTACACAAATCGTTTGTCACTGCGTTTTGTGGATCCTGAGCTGGAGACGCGTTTCTCAGTAGAGAAAGAAAAGCAGAGTGGAGCTGCCTTCAGCTGCTCGTGTGTTGTGCTGCTTTTCACTGCAGTCATTGAAGCACTTATAGACCCCCTGTGAGTCTCACACATGCACACTTTATAAACAATATATCCATGAATTTATGATGTTGGTGGCATATTCTGACCCTATCATCTAGACCTGTACTTTCTGCAGCCTCAACTCTCTGTTCTTGACTGACAGAATGCTTTGTGCAAACCACACTTGTAGACGGTGGTTATCTGAGTTACCGTAGCCTTTCTGTCTGTTTGAACCAGTAATAGGTGTAATATAACCAGTCAAGTGGTAATTTTCCCTCAACCTCTCTTGTTTCTATTTGCAGAACTGCCACTCACTGTATGTCTTTTCTTAAAACTCTAAGCTCTACAGATTGGTATGCATGAAAATCCAAGGAGATATTCTCAATCCAGCCAATCTGGCACCACCAATTATTCCATGGTCAAAATCACTGAGATCATATGATTTAAGATTATGATGGTTGATGTGAACATGACCAGAAAGCTGATTAAATATTATGAGTGTAGTAGACGTGCAGGTGTTATAACTGAAGTTTTAAGTATAGTGTTTATGCATGTAGAGTCTAAGGCATTCTGTTTTTTATTTTGTATTCTATCTATTCTTGATTTAAGTTTTTGTGGTCACTGCACTTTGCAGCTCTACAATAACAATCCTGGAGTGATCAGATCCACTCGCATCAGTGCAACACACACTAACACCCAAATTGTGTGTTGGCGGCTTGGTGAGTAGCACTGCCGCCTCACAGCAAGAACGTCCTGGGTCCCAGTGTGGAGCGGCCTGGGTCCTTCTTGTGTGGAGTCATCATGTCCTCCCCGTCTGCATGGGTTTACTCTGGGTACTCCATAATGATTACTTTAAATTGCCATTTGTGTGTGTGTGTGTGTGTGTGTGTGTGTGTGTGTGTGTGTGCGTGTGCGTGTGTTTGTGTATAACTAATTCTGATAGAACCTTGTGTGTGGCGCTGAAATGGACACCGATGCAGATAGCGTCATTAAATTAAAAAACACTCAAATTGTATCTGTGCCGGTCTTGTAGAGTCCTGGTCACTATCAAACAGGATAAAGGGGACTAACGATGTATGTAGAGTAACAGATGAACTACAGTCTTTGATTGTAGAAATACAGTCAATATTCAAAAGCCAAACTACAGTGTGCAGTGACCGCTACAACTTAAACTATAAGAGGATTATCATTTTGTTATGTTTGTTAGAATACAATCCTAAACGTAGTATGCCGAAGACTTTTGCAAACTGCACCCCTAATGGTAAGAATTATGATTAATGAATGTATGATTTAAATTATATAGGACTGTGCTTGTGCAACAGTTAAGCTACTGGACTATTTACCAGCAGGTCCAGGGTAGCACCGATGGGCATATTTCTTTGCATAAGGTCACCCATTAAATGGGGAAAATGATGGTGATTCTTGTGACTAACCTGACTGTCCCTTTAGCATCTCTATTTGACCTTTATCTTGACAGGTTGATAGCTAACTATGTGACTCTGGCTGTTGGGGAAATCTTGCTGCTTATCCTCACCATCTGCTCCCTAGCGGCCATCTTTCCACGGGTGAGTGATCAGCACAAACACTCAAAAATCCTCATCCAAAATCCTGAGATGCACGGGCTCATGGAATCTGGATGCTATTGTAAG
Source organism: Parotocinclus spilosoma (assembly GCA_033117975.1). NCBI lineage: Eukaryota > Metazoa > Chordata > Actinopteri > Siluriformes > Loricariidae > Parotocinclus > Parotocinclus spilosoma. The sequence goes on from JAVSBV010000001.1 coordinate 6,263,408, forward strand.
GCTAGATATGTGCATATGTAGAGGTCATGTACAGAATATTTTTTTTTTCCCTAGACAGTGATGTGTCCTACATGTTATTTGCTGATGCATTCAATATAGTCTTATTAGCTGGGTCACTGCGCTTTCAATTGACTCACACAGTCCTATAACAGTATTGACTGGTAGTGCCTAAAGGGATAACAATTGACAATGGAAATACCAATAGGGACACTTTGGAAAAGATCCAGACACAATACCGTAATGAAATAGCATAAACAATACAGTGGATGTCTATGACCTCCAGTGAACTTAGAGGTACTTTTCATCAGAAAGTTTCCCCTATTCTTAAATATTTAAGACATTAATCTGGTTGTCAGTGGGCAGTCCTTATCCAGGAAACATTGGATTCTGGGCAGAAGTACACCATGGGCATGTTGAGGAGGAATTATAGTGTGATTGGGTTAGTTTCGGATTGGGGTTGACACTATTCAATGTTGGCCAAATGATATCTAAATATTTTCTCAGATTTTGTCTATAATGAGAATTGGATAATTGTGCAACGTATATTGTCGGGCTAAAGTACAGGTACCCTTTAACCCATTACAAATTGTGTGACACAGGATGTTGATGAAGGAATGGCAAATATTATTTTATGGTTCTGTAATGTATTTGTTTCCTAAGAAAACTATGTGAAAATTCTTTGTAAACATGTTAAAAACATGGCACTGAAAACTTCTGCACAGCATCTGATACCCAAACTGTCTAACTATTTCACTTCCTCCAGGAAATACACAACACTGTGGTTCTTCAGTTACTGTTAACAATCAGACATGCTGTAGAGCCCAAATATAAATATGTACAACAAACTATAAGTATACCTCGCAGGCTACACACAACTAAAGGAGAATGTGTGTATTTCTTGAAGAAAGGCACATTTCCAGTTCCTGGTAGTGTAATATCACCTGTTAAATGCTTTAAATCATTAAGTAGGCAATTGGTGCTGCTAGCAGGAAGTAGACTACAAACGTTCCCATTTCACATCTCTACTTGTGTCCGTGTAGTAAAAGAACCTAAATCTCTTCTTATGAATGTAGTTAATGCAAATGCAACAGTCATGGAAATTAACATTTAAGCTCGCCATGGACAGGTGACTCCCGAGGTGATAATAATAATTGTCATAATCTTCATGTTTTAAACAGTGATTAGTTTGCAGACTGTAAAATAAGTTAGTTGTCGAGCAGCTTTTAACAGGAACCATTTTCTAACAGTTGCATCCATCATTCCCATACCGAGGTACTCTAGTAATGAAATTAAATGACTTTGAGGCTGGTGGTGTCTGTAATTTGTCTACCAACTCAGTTTGTTCACTAATTTTTAACTTCAGTTATGCATTTTTAGGTAGAACAATAGCTTGATTTGTGGCTCTAACATGCTACATGCACTTAAGTACAAGGTATCTACCAGTCTATCCTGTCTCTTAAGTAACGTTTTTGTTGAACTCCCATTTAACTATTAAAGTATTACTCAGGCCAGGCACTGAGGTTGGGTTTGGTGTTGCTTTGTTGGATGGGTTACTTTCTTAATCATTTTAATATTAAAAATAATTTTAATAAAATAAAAGCGTTGATGTTTTTTAAAGGAATATTACTCTGTGAAGTTGGAAATGTGTTGAAACAAATTTCGAATCACACAGTTGAATGCTGCAGTATTATCCATTGTTTGAAATGAGTGATGAAATTCTATGCTCTTGCAGGTTTTTCCAAAAAGGCTTGTGTCATTCTCCACATGGATTGATCACACACGCTGGGCACGCAACACTTGGGCCATGGCAGCCATTTTTATTCTCACATTAGCAGACATAATAGACATGGTAAGATCTTTATATTCACTGTTGAGTAAGGCTTATACTTGGCTCTTGAGTGGTGCAGTGGCAATGCCCTAGCCCACCATCGTGAAGACCAAAGTTTGAGTCCTGTGGGGATTTCCAGCTGGGTCGGGTGCCTCACAGACAAAAAATTGGCCATGGCTGAGAGAGATCTAACAGCAACCCCTCCCATGAACTGCAAAGGACTGACGCCCTGCCCAAACTGTAAACCTGCCTACACATTAAACATGGGAGATTAATCTGGGTGCTATATCAGTCTGAGTACTGAAACTACACAGAGTAAAAATCTAATGTATTTATATAGTACTTTTTACAATGGTGCATAGTCTAAAAGCAGCTTTACAATATTCTATTACCTTAAAAGGCCAATCCCAAATTGAGCAAGCCTAGGGTGACAGTGGCAAGAAAAAAATATCTGAATAAAGAAGGAAGAAACCTTGGGGGACCCAAGACTTAAAAAGGGACCCATCCTTCTTGGATGGCCTAGAAGTTAATTGAAATAGTTAAGTTGTATTAATAGTGATTAAAAATTACATTTAAATTAAATTTAATTATGAAATAGATTTTAAGATAATGAATCCTCAGCAGGCACATTGTCTTCTAATAACTAAATGATGGAGGGAGTTACTGAACTCTGGTGTGGCCCGGGTATGGTGGCACTGGTTTCTATAGATGAAAGCCAGTGATGCTGAGGTGGAGGAACATCTAAGTGTGTGGTGTTGGAACTGGTACCGGAACATCAGCTTGGAGAAAAAAAAATGTAATTACTTATGGGTTAGAAGCACAGAGTCTATTAACAGAGTTAATTAATTAGAGTCTATCACATCACTGCAGAATTGGTCCTGTGGGGGAAAGGTGTATACCTGCAACAATTGGTTTACACACATTCTAGCTGAGTTTAAAGATTTTACAATTTAGGTAGCTTGAATGTTTTATAGATATGTAGGTAATACAGTGGTACTGTATGCTTAGTAATCAGTTGCATCTGTATCTATATGAGAAAACTAATGAGTAACTTGGCCATGTAAACCCAGGAATCAGTTTTAAATGTTTTAGTAATGTTAAGTGCCACTTTAAAATAGAGGTCCGAGTTTCATTGTTATTTCTGTAAGTGCATGTACGAAATCTGCCTTTCAACCTGAGCGTCAAATGTGATGCCTTAATGATTTGTTGAAATTTGTAGTGCACAGCAGAGAATTTATCTTCATTGGCAAAATGCTATTAAAACTGCATTTAAAATAAAATATTATTAAATATTATTCATGTTATTTATGTTCATACTGCATCAAATCTGTGGATTTTACATTTAAATATCCATTATAGAATATTTAAGGCTTAAAAAGAAATTTGGGATTAATTGAAATTAATAACAGAAAAATGTATCATTTATTATTTTTTTGTTGTTGTGTTGTTAGTTTGGGGTTTTTTTGTTTTTTTTTGGAGGGGTGGGGGTGGGGGGGTTAATCGATTGACAGTCCTAATAATTACCAAAATAAATGTTGCTAGTTGTACAAATTTACAATTGGGTATTAATATATAAAGCTGCATTGATCTTAACTGTAGTGGGACAGTAGTTAAAGTACTACACTACTGACCAGAAGGACCCAAGCTGCCACTGTTGACCCTTGAGCAAGGTCCTTAATCAACAGTACATTGATAGATTTTGATAGATTTTACATTGTAATATTGTAAGTTGTTCTGTATTTAAATGCTTATTTTTAAAGTTTCTTATTGATTCTCTTTTCCATGCTTGCAGCTAAGCTGTCAGTCGCCACAGGTGGCAGCTGGTGTCTCCCCAGCCCCGACCGGACAAGGCGGATGTCTGGAGAACCCCAAATATTACAGCTACATTGCTGTCCTAGCTCTAATTGCCACTACCATGCTGGTGCAGGTCAGCCACATGGTGAAGCTCACACTCATGCTGCTCATCACAGTGGCTACAGGAATCGTCAACATCTATAATTGGAAGGACATCTTTGATCAGTATGATTTAACCCACTATAAGGAGTACAGGTGAGCAGTTATTATATGGATTAGAAACCTGAATATAATATAATAATATAATATGATGATATGATATGATATAATATGATATAATGTCACTAAATTTGTTTTTTTTTTGTCTTTGAGCAGGTTATTCCTCGTGCCCTCCAAATACACAATGACTGTGATGATCTTCATCATGATGGTCAGCTTTTACTACTTTGCACGACATGTACGGGAATGAGTATTTCTTATATTTTCATCTCGGTCATCTAGATTCGAGTCTTTCACACCCTATGTTTGATATAGTAATTTGAAGAGTTTTTGCTGCGATTAATGACGTCTAAGAAAAAGTCTCAATAAAATTAACAGGCTTCACGTGCTTATACTTCATACAAAAATATTGACACTAAAAACAGATTACTCATGCACATAGTTCAGGTAACTGAAGCATGCCAACAGTGAAATTTAAACAAAATATGATCATTTAGAGAATTATCATTAAAAACATTTTTCTTGTAATACAAATTCAGTTTGAAGGAACCAAATGTGATCTTTACAGTGTTACAACGTAACATACACAAAATATATTTGTGAAAGAGGCAAGGATATATCAACACATTAGTCAAGAGTCAATTTAGAGTGGCCAGTCAACCTAACACTTTGGAATGTGGGAGGAAGCCAAAGCTATTTTATTTGTTATTTTTATATATACTTCATTCTTGATGGCTTGTGCACTATTTCATTTACTGTATTCCATATTAGGGCTGTCACAATTATTACGTGATCATCTCATCGCAATTCTTTAAGATAATTACAGTTCATTGAAATGATCACAGTTATGTGGGATTACAATTTTCTGTAACAAGCAGAATGTGAATTGTTTTGTTTATCTGTTCTGTTTAATCAGTTTATAATTAGAAATGAAATATTTAGGTCATTTAGTTTAATTCCTGTATATAACATCTAGACTGGCCAAGGGGATTGGGTGACATTTTGCTTCTTGGTTCTCCCAAGGTTTCTTTCTGATCACAAGGAATTTTTTCCTTGCCACTGTCACACTTGCTTAATTACGTTTTTGGATTGCTCAACTCTTTCGCCTAGATCAACTCTGTTGGTGTAGATGTAGATTTCATGTAAACATAACTGTGTGATCTTTATCATTTTTTGGTAGTATTTTTTTTTTACCAGATTTTTGTAGTACCTAATTATGACATGAGTCATTATTGTACTTTTCTGTTTCTCACTCTCCATTTTCCTCTCAGGTGGAGAAACTGGCTCGCACATTGTTCCTGTGGAAAATTGAGGTGCATGAGCAGAAAGAGAAGGTGTACGAGATGAGACGTTGGAATGAGGCCCTGGTCACTAACATGCTCCCAGAGCATGTCGCACGCCACTTCCTGGGCTCCAAGAAGAGGGATGAAGTGAGTAAATAGCATTAGATGTAATAGAGCAATAGATGAAGTGAGTAAATAGCACTTTAGTATCATTTCATGAGAACTTTGTGTAATTGTTTTTGCCCAAACAGGAACTGTACAGCCAGTCCTATGATGAGATTGGGGTCATGTTTGCCTCTATTCCCAATTTCTCTGACTTCTACACAGAGGAGAGCATTAACAATGGGGGAATCGAGTGCCTGAGGTTCCTAAATGAAATCATCTCAGACTTTGATAGTGTAAGTAGTCCACTTTCACGTCTTTCCTTGGTATCCACGTTGTCTACGATAGTGTGAAAATATGGGTCCAGGATGATGTAAATACAATTCTGAGTGTATTATTTGTTTTCGTAGCTCCTGGATGACTCTCAGTTTCGCTGTATCACCAAGATTAAGACTATCGGCAGCACTTATATGGCAGCATCAGGAGTCACTCCTGACAATAACACCAATGGTTATGCCTGCATGAAGGTAAGGAAGGCAGAAGGTGCTGTAAAATGTATTTTCAGTGGATGGGTTTATGAAGATTAAATGACACATTAATATATATGCGAGGAGAGTTACTCATCTCTAGACTTGTGATTGATGATGATTTTTGTGAGTATCCCATTAAAAGTGTGTATCAATGCATATGCAGTCATGCTGGGTGAACAAACAATGTTAATAAAATTTTTTTAAGACTACCAGTTTCACAGTACAGTGGTACCTCGCTTCTAGACCACCTCAGAACTGGCTGAATTCGGTTCTTGATGCATTTTGATTTTAAAAATTGTCGTAATTTGCTCGATACTCAATTTATGATATACCATACAGTCAATAATTCAGGTTCTCAATATCCCTCATGCAGAGAATATCTCATCTGTGTCTATCGTGTTCTTAGTGCAAATAAGTCTCAAAAGAGCCAAACAAAGTCAAAGTCAAATTTATTTTTATAGCGCTTTTTACAATGGAGCATTTGTCTAAAAGCAGCTTTACAATATTATATTATCTTAAAAGGCCAATCCCAAACTGAGCAATCCTAGGGCGACAGTGGAAGAAAGAAACCTTGGGAGGACCAAGACTCAAAAAGAGACCCATCCTCCTTGGGCGGCATAGATGTTAATTGACAAAATTAAGTCACAGTAATAGTACAATTAAATAATACAATTTAAATCAATAATACAATTAACAAGAAATACAGAACACAGCTCAAGACAGCTCCAGAACACAGGCTGCAGTTGGCACAATTAAGTGTTTTGCTTTTACGGTTCACTTTCAATTCATTATGCACTAAATTACATTACATTTATTCTAAAAATTTTAATTACATTTATTCTATTACATTTATGATAAAATAAGATTTGTATTAAGTTGGCTTTGGCCAACTAAGGTTAATGGTAGGTTAATGTGAGACATTTCTTAAAGTAAACATGAACTTACTTATCATTGTATGTTTACATTGCACTACAGTGCATATACATTGTATATCACATTTTATGTGTTTGTAGATTTAAAAAAAAGATTTTAAAGAATTATTAAGTTTTTATCCAATTTATTCATGCTTTGCTGTATATGGGCAGAATGTTTTGCCATTCTGAATTCTACTAGATAATTCTGAAAGAAAAAAAAATATCAGGACATATGTATAACTGAATAACAAGAGGATGTGGGTCATGCACCCTAAGCACACAGGGTTTATATGGAAAATGGTTAAAGAAGAATAAAGTTAATTATCTGGCAAACTACAATGACAAAGTTCTGTAAAAAACTTTTAGAAGTAGTTAAAACAAGAAACCCTACCAACAACCTAGAGCTGATGCTGTTCTGTATAGAGGAATGGTTTAAATGTCCTCCTAGCTGATCTGCAGGACTGATTTGTACTTACCAGAAACATTTAGTTGTAGTAATAGTGTCACACTGCACAAGAGCAAAGGTAATAATAGTCACTCACATATATGTAATATTGGATTCTTTTTCTCAATAATGTCCAAGTATAGTATTTTTGTTTTATTTGTTAATTTGGGTTCTTTTTATGTACTTTTTGGACCAGTGAAAAGATCTAATAATGTTTTGCGACATTTATGTGCAGAAAATAGTAAAAAATAAAGAGTTCACCAGTTCAAGCAGCACTGTACTTTTTCCTCAACAACACATAAACAATAAGTCAGTCAATTTATATCAAATCAGGCCAATCATTGAGTAACTGTATGAGCAACACTTAAATAAAACCAGAAGGTTTGGTTTGTTGTTACTAAGAATACAGCAGCCTTCTGTGAACAATATTGGTGCCAATATCCAGAGATGGGGGTCAGGATTTGAATCTCTTCTGCAGAAAGAGGAACTGTCTGATAGGGAGCGCTGGCAGCATTTGGCAGATCTTGCAGATTTTGCTTTGGCCATGAAGGTTACCCTGATGAACATTAACTATCAGTCCTTTAACAACTTCATGCTTCGTATTGGTAAGTATAAAGTTTTGTACTCCATTTGGTGTGATGTTTATGTGTAATACATGCTTACCATGTTCTTATGCATAGGGCTGAACAAAGGCGCTGTGCTTGCTGGGGTCATCGGGGCTCGGAAGCCTCATTTTGATATCTGGGGCAACACCGTAAATGTGGCCAGTCGCATGGAGTCTACAGGAGTTATGGGGAACATCCAGGTGAAGGCGATGTGCTGTTTAAAAACTAGTCTGGTTTAATTTTGCTCATTGGCAAACAACTGACTTTTATATAGAAAATTGGGACAGTATGGAAAATTCAAATAAAAAACACATCACCAAAGATCAAGATCCATAAATCCACTAAGGGTTGCTGCATTTTTGTAAATTCAAACTTAAATATTACCTTAAAAACACCATATGGCCAAAAGTATGTGGACACCCCTTCTATTTTTAGTGTGCTGGTTATAACTTGGAGTGGTGGCTGCCAGGAGAATGTTTGTCTGAAACCAGTGTCAGAATAGATGTGATGAAAATAGACTTCAGGTTTGAGATTCGTGATCCTGTGGAGGAAAATGATAATTGTGCAGCATACATAGACAATCTGGAAATAACTGGTCTGTCATGATTACAACCCCATCCAACATTTGGGGGCCTTTAAATGTTGACTGTGAATAAGCCCCTAACCTCACTGATACTGTTTTTGCTAAATATAATACCTGTGGTCAACAGTGGAGGCAGCACACTCCATATCAATATATTTTCATTTAATATGAGATCTTCAATGTGATGGTTGGGCATTCGCAAACTTTTGGCCTTGTAGCATATTGCTGAAATTCAGTCACTTAAAATTCGTCAATGTAACATGACCTGTGTTTCCTCCAGGTGGTGGAAGATTGCTATAACATCCTAAAAGACTATGGCTTCCGTTTTGTAAGAAGGGGACCCATTTTTGTGAAGGGGAAGGGAGAGCTGCTGACCTATTTTCTGAAAGGACGTGAAAAACAGGGTTCCTTCATCAACGGTTCCTCTGTCACACTGCCTCACCAGGTGGTAGACAGCTCTTGACCTACATGCATATAAAACCCATATACGCCAAACTACAAGTGTCCCACACATGTGGAATTCCATGCATTTTGCATATTTCTCTTGTTGGATGAGGAAAAAGTGGTTCTTCTGGGACATATTTTCTATTTACCAGTTTTTCGATTGAAACCAGGGGTATAGTCACCATACAGTCTCCATATACTGTATATTTACTGTCTGAATGGCATTGTGAATTGCTAATCATGGCAACATAGTTAATCACCAATAGACTGCCCTTCTTCTGCTTCAGTTTCTTTCTTCATGCCGGTTCTTGACTTCATGACGCATGAGTTGGGAACAAAAAAAAGCTAGAAATTTGAATGTTCTCAATTTTAATGCAGGTATCTAATTTATTTGTGCATTATAGTGGCTAGTTGTGTTGAGAAAGAAGAAAGAATGGAGAAAAGCACAGTTTTTTAGAGTAGGGAAAGGTTGTAGGTTCGAATTCTGTCAATTAACAAAACAGCAAATCCCAAGATTTAAAAAAAAGTTCGCAATTTGATTTTCTCACACTTATCAGTTTATCTGAATATCTAAAAGGCATTGCTTTCTTATTTCTGAAGGCAAACAGTGTAGAACAATGCACGTTTTAGTGTACATGTTTTTAACACAAAAACGTTTTGTCATCTGCAATTAGAAGAAATGATTATAAACAGACGTTAAAAATTGTAAGCAAAATATCATACTGTAGCTTTGCAATATCATCAAAATAATGTAAGATGTGAGAACAGAAGGCGAGTTTGACCTCGTGTTCGAAAAATGCAACTGCATAAGATGGGAAGTACGCATAGTCCAACTTGGCGATGCACATGGTCCCATTTTTCCCATTCCATTGTCATGCCCCTTATGACCAGCAGAGTCTGTCAAGACCATGACTAGTATATGTAGTGCTTTGGACACTGGTATGCTAGACACCAGCATGGGATGTTTATCTGGCGGTAATGATGGTAACCAGCACTGGCTATTTAACCAGCAAGCGAATTAGCAAGCTTATGATGGTTAACCAGCAATGCTATGATGTTTACTAGCATAAACTGCAAGCACCAGACTAACATTAACCAACATAACCAGCTTAGACCAGTATGGAAATGGTGGTGGATTTTGTCTGTGTAGGTTCTCTGTCATCCATAACATTTATATTTACGGCATTTAGCAGACGCCCTTATCCAGAGCGACTTACAACTCATACAGTCTTACAATTCAAGCAAT
>JAVSBV010000001.1:6288559-6304167 GCA_033117975.1 Parotocinclus spilosoma
GTTGGACAATGAAACTGAAACACCTGTAATTTTAGTGTGGGAGGTTTCATGGCTAAATTGGACCAGCCTGGTGGCCAATCTACCAGTATGTTTGTTGCAATGCACACAACATTATGTGACATACCAGAGTTCAAAAGAGGACAAGTTGTTAGTGCACGTCTTGCTGGCGCATTTGTGACCAAGACAGCAAGTCTTTGTGATGTATCAAGAGCCACGGTATCCAGGGTAATATCAGCATACCACCAAGAAACAGGGTTAATTGTGGACGCAGGAGAAAGCTGTCTGAAAGGGATGTCCGGGTGCTAACCTGGATTGTATCCAAAAAACATAAAACCACGGCTTCCCGAATCATGGCAGAATTAAATCTGTACCTCAACTCTCCTGTTTCCACCAGAATTGTCCGTCGGGATCCACAGGGTCAATATAGATGGCCGGGATGCTATTACCAAACCTTTGTGTGAAACCAGGTGTTTCAGTTTAATTGTCTAACCCCTGTATATATATATCTTTGTCTCTTTCTCTTTGTCTCTTTAGAGCAAGCAACTGAATTGTTATTGCATTTCTAATGTTGTTGCACCATATGCTTTTCATCTTCCACGCAGTACCTTGAGACAATAGCACGCTTTTGAATTTTTCGTCCAAAGACGAACCTGAATGGCTAAAACACCCAAATATTCAACTAGTTTGTGATGGGAAAGGTAGAATATTACTGAAGCGGAAAAGGGGTTTTCGAAATAAACGGTGACATCAAGTCGCATGAATTAATTACTCCAGATCAGATCAAAAACAAAACAAAATTTCCTTTCTTTCTTCTCCATCTCTGATTTCTCCTCTTTAATCTACCCTAGTCACAGAGCCTCTCCCAGCTGGTAACAGACTGGCATGTTAATGCTCTCTGGAGCTGTACCCAGTTTGTCGTTCGGTAATTCCGTTCTACACAATGCTTCTAGTGGGGAACAACATTATTTAATTTGCTGCCTGAAGTGTTACAGCCGTTGTTTCTGCAATTCTACGCTATGGTGGTATATGAAAAATGTATACCATTAGGGGAAATTAAACCCTCCATACCAGATGAAAGGGTATACCGCCCAACTATAGTGATGTATCTGAGAATAATATGAATGTTCATAAAATTGACAGCCTGTCTCTTTCCGCAGAATGCTGTAGCATGGACAGTTGATACTGGCTCTGGAGGAGATGGCAGTTAAGAGGAAACACTGCAAGAAAAGGATAAGTTTCTAAAAAGAAAAGAAAAGAAAAGAAAAAGACAACACGCACACTGATGATGTTTTTCCAGAGGTTTACCCCTGCATTGCAACACGATGGCTGAGCTAACACTGAATTGCCGGACCACTTGAATGAAACTCACCCAGCTGCTGGCCTTTAGTCCTCAGACACAAGAGGCTCGCTGAGCTCAGACTAAAGTCCATCTCCTCTGAGAAGCTGCAGCATCACAGACCACACCAAATTATTATTTATTACTGCTATTATTTATTGTTGTGAATCAGTTTAAGGCATCTGAGTTGTATCCATGGAATGCTCTGTTTATTACAATAATGGCTCAGTGCACTTTTGTTTTATTATTCTGGCTATTTTAATCAGTTTAGGTAACATAATCTTTATGGAGACCCCCCCGCTCTAGCTGTGTGCGAGGGCAGCAATGATTTGGAGACTTTGGAGGGGTCCTAGAGATTGGCCACGGTCTTTTTCCACATTGTACGCCTGAGAGGAAATGGTTTCACCAGCACAAACTAACAATCAACAGGTTTTGTTTCTCCCATGTTTAAACATTTTAATTAATTGATTGATTATGGAGGCAGTTTTAACAGTGGGATCAGACCCATTTCAGTTTTTGAGGACGATCTTAAAATATTCCTGGGATTTCTTTGTATTTTTTTTTTTTTTTGTGGTACTTGGTTTTTTGGACTTTCTCCTTGTGTATGATGGTAAGTATGTAAGAGAAATTACAGCTGGACGGCAAGGGGATGATTAACTGTCTCTTGATGCAGTCTTTTTAAAGCATTACGTACAACAATCCAGGATGGATAAGACGGGGGAGTATAATGTCCCATGGACCCTTACTTGAATATTCGAATCTGCCAGAAAGTAAATAACTCGTCCAGATTTCGGATTAGCACACACGGCCGTTCTCTCTTATCCGCATGCTCCTCGTTCTGTTGTCCTTAGACTTTTTCAAGGGTATGAGCACATGTAAATATTTGACCATCCCTAGTGGAAGACATGCGAGGAATGCTTTTCCCTTTGTACATTGCTAATAGGTGTTGGCCATATCTGGATTGTGTTATCATAGCAAATCCTTTTTCTTTTTTTTTCCCCCTTTTCCTTTTCTTATTTTTTTTTTTTTTAAATGAGTGAATCGTCTGTTGGTTTGATTATTCTGGTGTCATATACGATAGGGCTTTGGTGGAACAGGCCTTCAGACTGCGTTTTAATGTTTTGGTTTTCAGCCACATTTTCCTTTTGCATTTACCACAAAGTTGTACTAATCCTCCATTTTCTTACTGTGCTGATTGCGTTCTTGTCTTTTTAAGAATTCTTCCATGTATCATTTACTATTCTTTGATTTTTTTTTTTTTCCTCTTTTTATTTGGATTGAGTCATTACTACTTATTGTTATATTAACCATTTGTTTTATGCGTTATTTCCCTCCCCTGAATTATATCAAGTATTTCTTCAGCAGTGGCCTCTAAGACCTTTTCTATATGTGATGTTCTTATACTATACAGAGTGTTACAGTCTGGCTGTCAAGCGTAAGGATCTTTGCCTACTATGAGTTGCTTTGTAGTATGTGCTCTATATATACGTGTGTGTATTTTATGGCATGTATTATAAGACTGGTCAAGAATATCATTTAGGCTGAGCCTTCCTTTCCCTCCAACGTGGTCTCGTTTTACACCTGCATCAGGTTAAGCTCCTCTGTACAGGTTTATCCGTAGCCTCACCAGCCTAACCTGTCGCATCACAGAGGAGCTGTTTCGCTCCCACGCACACACCATTGAAGCACTGTTTCACCGTTGTTCTGTTCAATGTTCTGCTTATTGCATTCGGGCGACTTCGTATTTCATTTGAAGATTTGCATTTGCGCTCCTGTGCTGTGAAAGCATGGCTGCAAGCCAGCTCGTTAACCACGCGGCCCAGGATGCAGTTGCTGGGCAAAGAGTTTGTTTTGCATCAGGTCCTAAAGGATCTGTTTTGCATTTAACCGTGTTGATATTCTAAGTGATTGTACTGTTATGTAATGTGTAGGAGAAGTCTTATGTATGCATATTTTCAATAAAGCATTCAGGGTTTTAAAGTAGTCTGACATATCTGTTTTACAAGGCAAACTCTACAATTTACAGGCCTATAAGTGCCTATAAAAAGCATATGGCAGCTTGAAGCTTTTTATTGATATATTTTTATATCTGCTTCATTCCGGGCAGAGTCGCGGTAAAGCTGATGCCTCGCTGGAGACAGGTCCAGTCCATCGTAAGGTACACGCACACTAAGGTCATTTTAGAAAGTGGGACTGTGGTGGCCTAGCTTTTAAGGTACTGGGCTCTGGACCAGAAGGTCCAGGGTTCAAATCGCATCTCTGCCTCGGCCACAGTTGGGCCCTTGAGCAAGAGCCTTAACCTAAAAGTGCTCGGAGTGTTAGACTGTTTTTGTTGTAAATCGGTCTGGATAAGGGCGTCTGCTAAATGCCATAAATGTAGAAACACCAATTTACCTAACACACCTCTGTTGAATGTCTGAAGTTTCAGATTAGGTCAGTTTAGCATAATCAATCAGTCTAATGGATGGATAAGGAGTAAACCCACACAGACATGGGAAGAACTTGCAAACTTCACACAAGTGGGGTCTGATTATATGATTGAACTGGGAAAGCTTGAGGTGTTGCACCATCTTGGTCCCCTAAACAAGCTTAACTGCACATAAATAATGTTTCAAATATAAGCGGAATTAAAAGGGTTGAAGTCTAACTCACTGGTATTTCTAGTGTCCCAGTATCTAACATATTGGCATGTTTTAGAACCAGTTTAGGACCAGTTAGTTAGACTCAACCATTTCAGTCCCGCTTATATTTGATATAAGAATGTTATAGAACGGTGCCCTGTCTAGGAGTGGTTCCTACATTGTGCCCTGTGTTGCTCCACAACGCTGTGAAAACGTTTTTATGTTAAATCATATTTATGTTTGCTTTCTGCCATGATTTTCTTCCCCAATTTAAAAAAATAGCTTCATTTAGCAAGGCTGCTCAAACATTTGCAAAACATCTATAAGCTGTACATAGGAATCAGTGGTGATTGCTCTAAGACTGCAAGGGAACTTCAGCTTCCCCTAAAATGTAAAAAAAAACAGTAATCAAATATATACTGTTGTGTGTACATTTCATTGATTAAATATGCGCTACAACGCACTCAACTTTTGTTCACAATCAGCTTCTTAACACTGGTAACGACGTGGATTTCCTCTCACTCATTCCCGCAGCTTCACAGTGCTTTAAACAGTGTGGACGCTGAGCGTCTACAGAGTTCTATAGCGAAGCAAATAGTGCAGAGAAACGAGACGAGCCATTGGATAAATGCTGGGCTTTGTCCCGCCCATCGTACGCTCAGCGTCTCTGGGGGTCTATGGGGCAGTGGGACGCTCAGCTTCTGCATGATGATTGGATGATCTGTCTAAGGCTGAAACCCTTTTTGATTGACAGGGAAATGAGTGAATCAGCGATCTTTTGGTGTAAACATCCATGGGAGAGTTTAATTTAAATTTTTTAAATTTTCATTCTGTTCTAAGTTGAGAGGACACTAGTCCCTGGAAAAGACATCATGTTGGACAGGGTCACAGATCATTTTCTTAAAAAGGAACGGAGGGTAGAATTTACGTATAAATAAACACACTTTATGATGTAGGCTGAAATTGAGCTTCCCCTTCTTAAAAGACCAGCATCCACCACTGATAGATATATACAGATATACATAAATACACAGGATGCTCCGATCATATTTTATTGTTGGTTGTAAATATGTTAACCTTGGCCAGGGGTTCACTTCGTGGGTGAATTTGCTCATGTCCATCTCTCTTGTGATTTTCCAGTCCGTTTTATTGTCAGTTTCCTGTTAGTTTATCCAGTAAAATTTACATTTAGTGATATACAGTACTTCAGACACAAGTAAAATGTTTCATTACAGACTTTAAAGTTTAAAAAGAACAACTACACTAAAAACTAGTCTTTTACAGAGGCCACTTTCCACCTCTGCTAAAGTGTCTCACTTTGTTTGTTTTACCCTTGAATTAGTCCTCTTATGAGAATGTTTTCCAATCGTTTTGCTGGATCTATCTATCTGTCTATCTGTCCGTCTGTCTATCTGTTTGTCTGTCTGTCCGTCTGTCTATCTGTGTGTCTATCTGTCTGTTTGTCTGTCTGTCCGTCTGTCTATCTGTGTGTCTATCTGTCTGTTTGTCTGTCTGTCTGTTATCTAGCTGTCTATCTATCTTTTTCAGAACTAAATAAGAAAAAAATATCTTACTATTTTCTTGGCGTTGCAAAATGTTCCCGTAAAAGAGGAGTTTAGAAGGAACAATGAAACACAATTCCACTGTAACACTGTGCGGATGATAATAAAACTGTAGTTGGGTTAACCCTGCATCTTGACATACACGTTTATTGCGGTAAACTATGTTTTACTGAAGTACAGAACGTGTGGCTCCCTCACCACTGGCTTGTCAGTAGATGGCGACAGACATATGGCATAAGCAGCCCTTTGAGAATAAGCCGATCATGGATTTGAGTTTACATGTTGTTAGGTCTAAACACTGAGTTGGGATAGATACAGAAATATCTGTTAACCTTTAAATACATTTAATACATGCTTAACAATTTGAGGACCAAGCCACATATTTGTCCCATACTTTTAAATGGACGCCAAATTTCGCCTACGGTTCTGAAAGGGTTAAAGTGAAGTGTTGCAGGGAAAATACCTTAAGTGATCCTTTCTTAACCCTTTCAGTTGTATCGCATTTGGCGTCCATTTAAACGTTCTACATTAATTCATAGATTGACGGTATTCAAAGCATGCGGTATGTTGATCATATCTTCTTAACCCTACACACAATACACTGGAAGTCAAGAGTTTGTGTAGACCTAAAAATCTTGTTTGACCTCATCCAGATGTGTATTAATTTCCTCATTTAAGTCTGGTTGCACTCAAGCTCAATCATCTTGCTGCTCTCTGCACATTGTTGTCCAAATAACACCTTTTCTCATGTTTACAGTGCCTACAATGTAAATGAATAAAGGAATTGAACTTAAAAGACTTCATGGTCTGACAGCCTTTGAGTATAAGTGTCAAAACTATTGTGTTACAAAAAAGTGAGCATGGTGGTTAAGGTACTGGATTATGGACCAGAAGGTCCAGGGTTTAAATCCCACCTCTGCCACAGTTGGGTCCCTGAGCAAGACCCTTAACCCACAAATGCTTGGATTGTAAGAATATATTAATTGTAAGTCGCTCTGGATGAGGGTGTCTGTTAAATGACAGAAATGTAGGACGAACCTGTTTATAAATCAGTTAACTGAACTGAATGCAAACATACATAATTAAGGAATTCAGCAATTAATCTATGTTTAATCCTGCTGGTACAGCTGGAACAGACATAGCAGTGCTACTGGAGTTTTTAAACACTGTTTACACTCACTGTCCACTTTATTAGAGATATTTACAGTAGCTCATTTGTTGTACGGTCTGTGTTAGTCATCTGCTAATCCTTCATCAGTGCTCACAGTCACAGGATGCTGGTGGCTGGACTTTCCTTTGGCTGGTGTTTTTGGCTTTTTATACAGCTGTATGAAAATGTTTGGGCCTAATAATTTTCATGATTTTTTAAAATAAATCATTGGTTGTTCGGATCAGCAATTTTAATTAAGGATTCATTATTCATTATTTTAGTTTATTAGGCAGGTGCATAAATTTGGGCACCCCAGCAGAAAAATTATGTTCTCTAAACACTTCCTAATCACAGCCTCTAAACATTTCCTATAGCTTCCAATGAGAGTCTGGATTCTGGTTAAGGGTATTTTGGAGCGTTCTTTTTTACAAAACATCTCCAGTTCAGTCAGGTTTGATGATTTCAGAGCATGGACAGCCCGCTTTAAATCACACCACAGATTTTCAATAATATTCAGGTCTGGTGACTGAGATGACCATTCCAGAATGTTGTACTTGTTTCTCTGCATGAAACCTTAGCAGATTTTGAGCCGTGTTTAGGGTAGTCATCTTATTGAAGTATGAAGCCCTGGCGCAACTTCAGCTTTATCACTGATTCTTGAAAATTGTTCTCAAGAATATTCTGATATTAACTTGAATCCATGTGGCTCAACTCAACTTTAACTAGATTCCCAGTACCTGCACTGGCCACACAGCCCCACAGCATAATGGAATCATGGTACCAAGTGTTTATATTGGAATGCTGTGTTCTTTTTCCACCATGCATACCGCCCCTTGTTATGTCCAAATAATTCAATTTTAGTTTCATCAGTCCACAGCACCTTAGGCCAAAATGAAGCTGGCTCCAAATGTGCTTTAGCATACATCAAGCAACTCTGTTTGTGGTGTGTGTGCAGAAAAGGCTTCTTCTGCATTACTCTCCAATACTCTATTTGTGCAAAGTGTGCTGAATAGTTGAACGAAGTACAGTGACATCATCTGCAGCAAGATGATGTTGTAGGTCTTTGGAGCTGGTCTGTGGGTTGACTATGACTGTTCTTACCAGCCTGCCACTTCATATCATAAATATTACTTGTGTTTTTGATGGTCCTCTGTGGTTCCTGACCATCAGGAAAAATGATAAATTGGATGAACAAAGTATGTAAAGAAAGAGATGGACTACAAACTGCAATCACAGAACTACAAAGTGCTCCTATATGGTAAACAGATGCCAATATACTGGGAAGTGAGTGTAGAAACAAATGCTGGTCATAATACTGTCATAGGACTATCCCTGACATATACATACTCAAAATGTTGTGTTCCACATTACTGACTGTAACACATCTGTGGGTGAAAGCACATCTGGTGCTGCTTGTAGGTGTGCAGTTCTAAACCACAAGTTAGAAACTCCAAAGTAAATATTATTATACGCATATTATACTTAACTCTAATTGTTCTTACGCATACACAAAAATTGTTACTTAAACACTTGTCATTTGTACATTTTAAAACTTTACACTTTAAGTTTTCAAAAGGTTAAGTCCAAAGGTGCTGTTTTAAAATGTAATTTAGGATAAAATTTCACGAGCGTGTAACAGAATGATAACTACTGACACACTGTTTGTATATGGCATATGACACAAGCTCTCATGATATTCAACAGAACCACAAAAAAGAGCCCTTTTAAGTCAGTGTTTCTTTTTAAAGTTCACATTATACTTTCTCAGTTCTGTTATGCTTCAGGAATCTCAACATACTGCACTCAGTGTCTCTGACAGCTGTTCAAATTGGTTTAGAACAGTTAGGTGTAATGTTGTAATCTAGATTAAAAAGCATTTTATACACTTTGAAACAATGTACTGGCTAAATAATACAAACAGCTGTATGATGAAATTATTATTACTATGAAAGAATTATTTGGCTCATTGTCTGAAGATGGTGGCCTTTCTGTTTTGGCCTGTTTCACAAATCTGAAGCTTTAATAAAACAGTAATGTAACAAGTAACCCAAGATAAATAAATTGTGTAAATGTGTGTCAGAAATTTGTGTTAATGTATAGGTTACTGAATAACGAAAGCATTATTATGAAATATTTTTGGATTATTATTACAACTGCTCCCTCAAAAGTCCCGCAGACCTTGTAATGTATTAAATTAATTAAATTAATATTTTACATTAAAAGTTAAAATTCTTTTAAAGTTATATATTAAAATGAGTTAAAGTATTATGTGGGAAAATATTAATATTTTCCCACATATTAATATTAAAATGCATAAATAATTTATATGTATAAAATCAAACTATGAAGTACTACTTCTAAACTAAGGATTTCTACTACTAAACTATGAAGTACTACTGCTAAACTATGAAGTACTACTATTATACTATGGAGTGCTACTGCTAAACTATGAAGTATTACTATTAAACTATGAAGAACTACTATTAAACTATGAAGAACTACTATTAAACTATGAAGTACTATTATTAAACTATGAAGTACTGCTATTAAAATATGAAGTACTATTATTAAACTATGAAGTACTGCTATTAAACTATGAAGTACTACTATTAAACTATGAAGTACTACTATTATACTATGGAGTACTACTGCTAAACTATGAAGAACTACTGTTAAACTATGAAGTACTACTATTATACTATGCAGTACCACTATTAAACTATGAAGTACTACTATTATACTATGGAGTACTACTGCTAAACTATGAAGTACTACTATTAAACTATGAAGAACTACTATTAAACTATGAAGTACTACTATTATACTATGGAGTACTACTATTAAACTATGAAGAACTACTATTAAACTATGAAGTACCACTATTATACTATGGAGTACTACTGCTAAACTATGAAGTACCACTATTATACTATGGAGTACTACTGCTAAACTATGGAGTACTACTACTACATAAGGTGGGAAAGAAAGAGTATTTTAATTACCCTATGTGGCCTACATATATCATCAAATTGATAATAAAGAATTCTTGAATCCTAACCGCAAGGCCTCTACAATCCAATATACCATAATCTTAAAACTTAATATTTCTAAAAATTAATAATAAGACTATATTATTAAACCAGGAAGATAATTCAGTTCTTAGTGGTTAATGTAATAGACTACAGCCCATAAGGTCCAGGGCTCAAGCCCCAGGACTGCCAAACTGCCATTGCTGAGTCTTTGAGTGATACTGAAATCCCTAAATTACTTGGAATGTACCTTGCAAGACTGTATTAGATTATTAGATTATTATTATCATTAGCATGCCAAACCACTAAAGGTAAAAGATAAATGTACAGATCATTCAAACTTCATTCACTCATTTTTATGCCTGCTTAATCCAGTTTAGGGTCGCAGGGAGCCAGCAGCCAACAATGTAAATGACTTTAAAATCTCTTTAATTACTGCTTTAAATAACAAATATAATAGTATGAAAATGCAGTTGATAAATACAATACATTAATAAGCTATCTGAGAACAAAGGCCATTTCAATCGCTTAACGTGAACGATCATCACTCTGAGGCTCTGAAATAAAAATACATCACTGTATACAATCAAATGGTTCTGTGAAGTAGTTGCTGAGTTGAGAATACTGCATATCTGGTACATTTCAGTCAGAAGTATCTTTAGCAGCCCGAAATTTCTCTGACCCAGGTGGAACGCTCTTGCTCAGCAGACTAATGACAGACCCAAAACAGCAGAAAGGAAAATGCTTTTGTGTGTCAACAAACAGTTTTTGTAAAGAGGAAGGAAGAAAAACAAAAAGTACAACCAGCTTTAAAACTGTTTTGTGGAACATTCACATTTGGGTGCAATAGCACTAAGCAAGAGTCTTAATAGTAAAAGTACATTACATAGTAAAAGGTGCAATAAAATAAAAGTGCAATGAAGGGGGCAGTGAACATGAAATAAAACCATTACAGTCACTTTTAGATTCTGTATAAGGGACTCTGCTGGTCAGGCTTTCCAGTTTTTAACATATGTTGATGCCTCACTGATTTCATGAGTCACATAGCCTTTCTATTTCACACACAAACAGTAGCTTGCATTTACATTACTGGTTAAAACAATAAACAACTTTTAATCCATAAAGTAGTCTACTATGTAATAGATCACTTTCATACTAAACACCTCATATTAAAGTGAAAATAGAAGACAAAACAGATATAAACAAACCAGTGCTTAAGACTTTTGCCAAGTACTGTATACCCATCACTTTTAGCTTAATGACTTTGTCCGTTTATATTAGTGTGACCTTCCTCGCTTATGATACAGACCTGCAATTTTTATTTTTATGAAATCTATGTAATTACATGCAGAGCATCTCAGGAATTTCTGTCTGTGTGAATCACACTATAGTTATATTTAAGTGTTAATGTTTCCTTAAATGTAAGTTATAATGAAACAACTGTCATTTAAATCCATATGGAATAAGTACTGTATGTATGTATGTATGATCATATTGTTGTGTTGTATTAGCTGTGACCAGTTGTGTATTAGTTACAAACTAGGTTATAGGCAACACATTTATATGGAACTACCACAAGTTCCGAAGATTTTATCATCTATACTGCTCACAAAAATGAAATATCCTCTATTTTTTGTGAGCAGTGTAGATGAATATAGGACGTTATTGGCTGAAGAGTTTAGAGTTCAGTCACACATAAGCTGTAACATCACACTCGCTGAATCTACCTGATTGTACCTAGAAATGCCTTAGGTGAGAAAAAGGTCTGATCAGAATGATCTATTGTTTAGGAGTTAAACTTGTGCTATTTCAGGTAAGCATATTGTTAATCCTTTCAGCCCTGTTGATGGAGTCAGGCTATCAAATCTGTTTTTACAAAAATGATTTTGTGACTCATTTTAAATCACACTGAATATTCAGTGCTTTTGACTTGTAGCATAGAGAAAGGAAATACATTTAGGACTGAAAGGGTAAAAACAGAAGAAAACAAAAATATTTATTTATTACTTTCTTTCAGTATTTTGTCTATTTTACCTACACCAGCTTCTGAAAGGGTCTTCATTAAATGATGCAAAAGTTGTAGGGGCTGGCATGAGGAACACCTCCTTATTATGGTCCATTTGATCAGTTCCTGGTACCACGTGGAAAACCTTTGTAGTTCAACAATTACAGACAGTACTCCATCTGTTTCTACATAAGCTGTTCGTCCCCTTTGGTCTGTTCTCTAATGCTCAGGACAATGCCCCAACCCCACCCTTGGGCCCAGAACAGATCAGCAACTCACTACTTTGAGTGGTGAATCATCCTCATCACTGCAGTGACAGTGATGTGGTCGTGGTGTTTTAGTGTGTGTTGTGCTGGTATTGGTGGTAGATGTGTCTAGATGTGTGTTTAATCTGATCCACTCATATCAGAACATCATACATTATCACACCACCATCACATGGAATCACATCACAGTGTCATAGCAGTGCTAAGAATGATCCACCACCCACATAGTACCTGATCTGTAGGGTTCTGAGTATTGAAGAACAGCATGCACAAAAACTTCTGACTGCAATTGTTGAACTACAAAGTAGTTCCCATATTTCTAGTATTATATAGAAGTATGGTAAGTGGAACTGATCAAATGGACAATGAGTGCAGAAACAAGTAATCAGTGATTGTATTTACTAAAGAGAATACAAAGCACTGCTGTAAATGTACAAAAAACACGCAAATTACACAAACAAACAATATTGCTTTCATGTTGATAACTCAGAATTAAGGTCAAAACAACAAAATATCGCTATGAGACAACCTTTGACCTTCAATTTACAGTCTCCACTTAAGGAGAAGACATTTCGCAGAAGGGCCGTCCCAAAAAATTGTCCAGTTTCACAAATGTAATAAAGCACCGCTTATGACTACTCGCGGAAGTGACATTACGGTTTGTGTGCTCAATTTGTCAAACCGAGAAATGAGGATGGTATGATGCTCTTTCTCGCCTGACTCATAACGAACCTGAAACAAAGTGAAAATCACTTTTGTCTTTTATGGGAGGAAAATGTGTCATGCTTCTCAGAAAATCATGAGTTGGAGCATCGTGTATCAAAGAAGGGAGAAAGCAAAACAAAACAACCATAACAACAAAAAAAGAAAGTATTCCAGCACCCTAGAGGAACATCCTGAATTCCCTAAAGGGAGTTATGTACATACTGGATTTCACAGAAAATCTTCAGGTTGGGAATTTTAGGTGGGAAGAAGCAAAAAAATGCAGAAATAAACAAACAATACATGTATGCACTGGTGTGAGAAACTCCACAAAAAGTTGCAGTCCGTTCCTCCTTACCCTGAGTTCGCCCAATCTGAATAACGAACGATGGTGATGAAAGTGGAGATGGGACGAAAATCATCATACTTTATCCTATCCTTTGATGAGGCGG
This sequence comes from Parotocinclus spilosoma, assembly GCA_033117975.1. Taxonomy (NCBI): domain Eukaryota; kingdom Metazoa; phylum Chordata; class Actinopteri; order Siluriformes; family Loricariidae; genus Parotocinclus; species Parotocinclus spilosoma. The sequence goes on from JAVSBV010000001.1 coordinate 6,301,683, forward strand.
ATACAGATATCCGTTCCCCAGCCTTCATGTTGAGCAGTATTAAGAAAGAAAGGTTGGCATCTTGTGTCTTTTCTGTGACCAAACGTCTGTCAAAAGCAGAAGCGAATTGTTGGCTGCCTTCAGTGTAATTAAAATTTACAGTGAACTGAAGGGGGACAGCACAGCTGCTATCGTTTCGCTTTTCGAGTTGGTATGTCACCTGTACAAAAACCAGGTAAACTCCCATCTTATTCACTGTTATCCATGCTTTGCTCTCATCCAGGAAAATGAATGGACTGGGGGGCCATTCCTCGTCCCAGGTCAGATGGCCTCCATCAGTGGTATCTGGTGGTCTCACTAGAATCCAAAAATAAGCCCAAAGCTATGAGTCAGCAAATCATTTTTGCAACTCTGACAGGGTGCACAGTTTGTAAAAATGTTTTCTGGCTTTCAGCTTGTCTACAAATCTGTTATTAGTGCACAATTAAAACAACAATTAAGAAAAACATATGTATTTGTATTTGGGGCCTTTGTATCAGAAATCAGACACCCTACTCAAAAATGAGCAGTGCTTTATATAGTCTTATCCGTCTTCAGTTTGCTTGCGTACGAAAAATCCAGCACATTTTCCAGCATATGCTCATATTTCATGGCTGAGAACTTAAAAGAGGAAATTCTTTTGGAAAATTCAAACCAGTTATTCGAAGTGTGCAGTTAAACCTCACCTTTAAGAAGACACTGTGCTGCAGAATTTCGAACCATGAAGAAATCGGCGACAGCATTACCTATTGATCAGGAAAAAGAGTGACGTGATGAGTGAAGAGTGAAGAGTGACGCTCATTGTAACATGTAACACACCAGCAGAGGAAGCACATGCGTCATGCCAAACGGCGTGCTAGAAACAGGATAGAGTTACGGGAAACAGCTCTCTAGAGCTTACCACAAACTTGCATGACAAATATATATATACACACACATACACTCACATAACACACACATTAGAAACACATCATAAGCACACGAGTCAAGGCTTTTGTCTAAGGAACAGTAGGCCTACTTATCGGTTCATCAGCGGAATGGAAAATGATTACGCTCCTAATAAGGAAAGTAAGTTCCATTTGATTTAAAATTAAATATTAAAAAGCTCTATTTGATAGCATGTGTAAAGCGAGCTGAGACCACTCACACAATACTCTGAGCTTCCTGTATACAAGGCACAGCATCCTGTAATACAACTAATTATAGCTAAACGTCACTCTCACACCTGGGCTCATTAAATATATTTAAAATTGTTAGGCGAAAAAATTTTCATGTTAGCCTACTTCAGTTTTAATGTTTATTTATCATTTTTAATTATTAATGGTATTTAATAATTGTACTTAAATGTATTAACTAAATTAAATGTTTTTCATTACAGAACTCTGCAATGGACTGAATTTCGGATCATGCTACTGAACCCTGACCAGAATAAGGACGTGTAAACAGGATGCTTTGCCATGCCTTGCCTCAAAATTAAAATTATTAATATGCAGAAATTGTAAATGCAGTTTAGTTTAGGAAATGCAAAAGATTAAAACCATAAACTTACCACTGATGATTTTTCCTCTTGATTCTGGCATCTGAATCAAGAATAGGAGAATAAACTATAGTCAGTATATAGCCCCTTTTAATCGTTACTAAAAAAAAAAAAAAAAGCAATGGTTTCTCAGGTTTGTCCTGAATCTGACACACTGATTAATTCCAAACCCTGGTGATTTAGTGCTTCTTTTGCTGATTTCTAAGCAGTAGTTACAACACAGGGGTAAGGTACCAGGGATGTTGGAGGATTTAGAACCCAGGCACAGACAGATGTCAGTTTTGACCACTGGGGAGCACTGGGGGATGACATCAGCCAAGTCCCAATTAGGAAGGATCACCCTTGTTAACATACATTTTATTTTTTCAGCAAGGTTACAATTTTACTCACACACAGATGCAGTTTGAAACAAAATTACTAACGTAATGCATGCCTTTCGAATGTGGGACGAATCAAACTATATGCAAAGAAGAAAGAGAGAGTGCTTATTTGAACTGGGTATGAGATCACATGGATCTGAGATTGAACCCGAGATCTCAGGATTAGTTTGTGGGGGCACTACAACTGCACAGCTTGATAGACCTACAGTGCATCCGGAAAGTATTGACAGCGCTTCACTTTTTCCAAATTTTGAAAATTTATTCAAATTAAAAAACAAAGAAATCCTACTTACACAAGTATTCACAACCTTTGCTTAATACTTTGTAGAACCACCTACACAACTACAGCCTCAAGTCTTTTTGAATATGATGCCACAAGCTTGGCACACCTATCTTTAGGCAGTTTTGCCCATTATTTTTGCAGTACCTCTGAAGCTCCATCAGGTTGGATGGGAGACGTCTGTGCACAGCTGTTTTCAGATCTCTTCAGAGATGTTCAATCGGATTGAAGTCTGGGCTCTGGCTGGGCCACTCCAGGACATTCACAGAG
>JAVSBV010000001.1:6312700-6347728 GCA_033117975.1 Parotocinclus spilosoma
CTCCCCAATCCTATTGAATTCAACGCTTCTGTTCAATTTCCCCTGCATTTGAGTCTGCTCTCACACACAGCACCTTTCCTTTTGTGACGCATTTGTCAAGCTATCATACAAAGTCCAACAGGGCCGTTTCTGTCGTGATATGCTTTTAAATGTCACTGCTTTAGTAGATACACATTTCCGTTTTGTAATGGTTAAGCATTACACCTCCCAGTCACTAAACTGTCCATTGTAAAATGCACATGTCCCTAAGATCAGTTGCAAAAGTATGTGGACTAATGGACAACGACCCTATTTGATCACTAATCAGCGAATAAATTTAAGATCCAAGTTGTAATTCTACACAAATAATAGTTTCTCCAAAATGTCTACCTACCACAGTCCATAGGTCATAATGAGTTATCTACACATGATCGATGCTGTAATAGATCTGATATCTGTTCCTTTTCGCAGTGCTTTGCCCTTCCTAAAACTGAAAAACTGCAAACGGCAGCGCTTGTGGTTCCATGAGGAAAAATTAGTCTTCATGAAGCAGGGTCATGAGGTTTCCTGACTGATTCTGTTTCTGGGAAGTCATGTCAACGTAAATCATCTTCATTTCACATTCTCCTCTGTACGATTATTTGAACAGTGATTTTGTTTATGTGTATGTTAATAAGTTACTAGCTAATATATTATCTCTGTTCAATATAAATGCTTGGGCAGCATGGTGATGCAGTATCTGGCGTTTTTGGCTTATGGCTCCTGTTCCCCATGGTAGAATCCTGGCCCATCCACTGCCACTTCATTTACGTAGCGTGCAAAATTCTTAGGCCACCATTAAATTAGTTATATTGTTGTTTTAGTAATAGTGTAGTGACCATATATAATTATTTAAAACTCTCTTAATTAGAATACAACCATAATATAAAGGACATTTATATGGAGTATTAAAAAAACTGAAAAACAATTAGAAAAAAAGTATTATGTGATATCTCCTTACACTTTAGCAATAGCAACATCCGGTCATCTGGCATCTCTAAAGTTTTCCGGTAAATGAGTCGGTGTGTGTGCATGTGAGATGTATGCCCTGCTGCCCAATCTAGCCAGTAGCATGGGGCACAAGGCAGGAACAACCCTATCATCAATCTATCATAGTGCTACCCACAAGCCACCATGCTGCCCATCTGAGCAATACTAATTCTATTTGAATATATATTCGACAGCATTAGTAAATCACTACTATTTGTTAAATCTCAACCACTGTTTTTTATTTCCATGTTTACTCTTCAGAATGATATGCTGCATTAAGCATTTATTTGGTGCATTTCCAATCCTAAGGGTTGAACATTTTGGTGTATCCGAAGACGGCGCTCTGCCTGTTAAATGGCTGTAGCTGCTCTTAAAGACATTTATTAATTTACTAACAAACTTTTTTGAAACAGTTACGTTTCCAGATGTTTAAGCCATGTCAATCCTGTTGCTAACAGTGGGGTTTATAACAATGTTATATTAATTTAAAAAACATTTAATTATAAAGTTAATTTTAAACTATGGACATACACTCACTGGTCATTTAGGCCACTATTAGGTAAGCCTTAGTTGGACCACCCCTTTGTCTTCAAAGCTGCCTTAATTTTTCATGGCCTAGATTCAACAAGGTGCTGGAAACATTCTTCAGATATTCTGACGTAGTTGCTGAAGATTTGTCAATTGTACATCCATGATGAATGTTCCATCCCACATCATTTGGTGCGCTACTGGATTGAGATCTGGTGACCATGTGAGAGGCCATTTGTACACTTTGTTCAATATTTTTTTAATGATTTGAGCTTTTTAACATTTGTAACAATTATCCTTCTGGAAGGAGCCATCAGAAGATGGTGCACTGTGACCATAAAGGGATGGATATGGTCAGCAATAATACTGTTAAGTAGTCATTTAAGCAATGGTAATACAATGCTTTCTTGTTGTTTACTCCAAATTCTAACCCTACCATCTGAATGGTGCAGCAGACATTGATACTCTTCAGATCAGGCATTATTATTATAGCCTCATTTGCCTGTTCTTAGATTACTGGATTGGCACCCGATATGTTGTCTTTTGATGAGCTCAAATCAATCTGGCCATTCGTCCCTGACCTCTAGCATTAACAAAGGATTTTCAACCAGAGAACTACTGCTACTCACTGGCTATTTTCTCTTTTTCAGACATTTGTCATTTAGCAGAGACCCTTATCCAGAGCGACTTACAATTAATACAATCTTACAATCCAAGCAATTGTGGGTTAGGAGTCTTGCTCAAGGGCCCAACTGTGGCAGAGGTGGAATTTGAGCCCTGGCCCTTCTGGTCCATAGTCCTGTGCCTTAACCGGTACGTCACCACAGTCCAACACGCACCCACAGATAATTCTCTGTAAACCCTATAGATGTCTGTAAATGAAAATTCCAAATCAGCACTTACTGAAATCCTCACACCCAGCGAACAATGCCATGTTAGTAAAATCACCTCTCTTCCCCCTTCTGTTGCTTGGCTTGAACTTCAGTAAGTCATTGTGACCATGCCCAAAATGCACAGAGTTTCTGCCATGTGATTGGCTGATTAGATATTTGCATTAACAAGTGTACCTAATGAAGTGGCCGGTGAGTGTATTATTCTATTTTAAGTTTTCTCTTATTTGTTTTGACTATGGTAATCTGAATCCTGGTTGTTTGTATTATGTATTATAATAATAACAACAGAATTCAATGGTTTGTATTAAAGCTTGGTTATATTATGGCTTATCATTTGAGAATACCAAAGTGTTTTATGATTGTAATATAATTTACACAATGACTATTGGTATTTTTAGTCACTGATTATTATATTTAGATAAACAAATTGATATGTTTCCTGACACATTGCTGTTGGATTGTTTTAAAAAGAAAATTTAAAATAAAAATGTACCCGATGTATAAAAAAAAAAAAAACGTTTTGCCTTTCATCAAAGTGTTCTTTCTGGTTTATTACAGACAGTGTGGTCAAAAGTATGTGAACAGCCCTTTGTGGTATCTGCTATTTAAGTCACACCATTGCTAGTTGGAGTATAGTAAATAAAGTATAGAGTCATGACATAACCACAAGACATTGAAATTTGAATGGGTTTACAAGAGGTCAGTGATTTTCAAAAATGCCACTGTCACTAAATAACAAAATTCAAATATATCAGATTATCCAATTGTTACCAAGTTAGTGCTGCCCTGGCCAACTGTATGTGCTGTTTTTTTGTAGGTGCAACAACATCACGACCAAGTAGCAAGTTCACACTATCACAGAATGGAACCACAGAACAGTGCGTAAAATTACACATTACTATTACATTTATGACTATTTTTAGCCTCTGGAAGCAGCAACAGCACAAGAACAGATAGATTGGAGCTTCTTGATTAAGTAATTGTGCACTTCCCAACATTGACTGAAATGGTGTAAAGCACAGCGTCATTGGATACTGGAGTAATGAACACCGTCAAATAGATCATTGTGGTTTACACTACCTGTCCAAGTAGGTTCAGATTATTGTGGCTTAGTTTTTAAGGTACAGTAGACAGGGTGCCAACCCACCATAGGCAAGTGAATTTAAATAACAATTTTTGAAAAACCTTTTGGACTTTTGGAGAAAACCAAACTACCCAGAGTAAACCCACACAGACACAGGGAGGACATGCAGACTCCACACTTCCTGCTCCTGTGCCCCAGTGGAGGTACATCAGTGGGGTGATATTCCAAAGTCTTCCCAGGATGCACGAAGCCCAATGCTAAGAATCAACTCCACATTAATTACCATTGTTACAAATTATATTCATTTAGTATATAGTGATTATTGGAATACCTTTGTAAGCGTTGTTGAGGTACAGAATGTCTTGTCCGATGTCATAAATTTCCCTGTGTGAGGTGAGTCGTGCGGCTGAGCCATAGCCGAAAGTGAAGTATGTGTTCTGTAAATCAAGCTACACTATAAACATGCGTGCGTTGTTCTATCTCGAGTTGGAGCACCCTTTGTTTTGGAACGAGCTGCACATATGGATGTGATGTTCAGCCATACTTGGTCATGTGTTGTATATTTGAAGTTCGTCCTCCAGGTGTTTTCTTCGCTTTGACATGTTACATGGTTGAAAGGAATGACTTTCACATTAACTTACTTAACTCTTCTTTTTGGTTGAACTGTAAATTTCTTGCCTCAAGTGTTTCTTTTTTCATGTCGAATTCTAAATGTAGATAGTCTTGAACATTGTCTCACATGCATTTTGGAATGTAGGTTCATTGTAGACTGCTCTGCTGATTTATGATACTCCCCAGTAATGTAACGGTCTGCCGTTCCCTCCAAGCACGAAACACAGGTTAAGCATAATAAACATAGGCACTCTCATTTATTACTCCCTGAAAATCTGCTACTTGGGCTAATGCATATGGTCCAGCCAATCAGCAGAGATTGTTTTAAGTTCATGAACCTGAAATTCTAATGAGCAAAGACAGTTTGGTGGATTTTGATGGATTTCATATGAATGGTATAGGAATGCTATACAACCCCAAATTAGAAAAGGTTGTATGGAAAATACATCCCTATATAAATACATTTCCTTTGGATTCTATAACATTGCAGCAGACAGTATGAACCTGAGATATGCCATATTTTACATTTACAGCATTTAGCAGATGCACTTACATAGCAGACAAAACCTCATGTTAGAAAAATAAGCAAAATAAGCAATAGCCTAAGAACACAATTCAACCAGAACCAGCTAGGATCTGATCTCTAAAATCAACAAACACACAAGCAAGTTTGTACAATTAAAAAAGAATATTTAATAATATTTTTGTGCCCGGCTGAATATGTTAGTTTTTAGTCCTTGCTTGAAGACAGGGACTGGGTATCCTAGCGATTAAGGTACTGGACTATAGACAGGAAGGTCCAGGGTTCAAATCCCATCTCTACCAACCTACCACTGTTGAACCTTTGCATAAAACTCTTAAACCACAATTGCTAGAATTGTGTAACTTCTTTCTTTAATTGCTCTGAGATATCACCGTGCTTTTCTGCATTGATGCTGCCATCACAGAAGTGTAAATATGCTTTGCTCGGGTATTGACACAGTCCCATACAATGACAAACCCTGCTTTTTGGACTTGTTACTGATAACAGTCTGGACCACATGACATCCAAATTTTCCCCCCAAAAGATCTGGAATACTGGTTCATTTGACCACAATACCAGTTTCCACTGTTGATAATAGATGATTTTGAGTCCAGGGAAGTTGACACTGCTTACGATAATGGTCATCAAGAGGCTTATTTTTTTTGCTCAGGAAAAATGTAAGTGGGATTTATGACAATAACTCCATATTGTAGTGTAGTGTTGGCCTTCACACACTGAAATTCCTCCTGATTCCCTAAATCCTTTAATGATATTTTGAACTGTAGAGAGAGAGCTACAAATCTCTTCCAATATTTAACTGAGAAACATTTCACATTTTTATCACACTTGTTGACAAACTGGGGATTCTCAGGGAGTCTTTGCTCTTTAATAACTTTGATGGAAAAAGTCTTTCCTGGATATGACTTTTGTACAATATCTTGATTATAATCACCTGTTAACATCACCAGTTTGAAATAACATCATTATTTTTTTTTATTAATTACCAGCTTTAAATGACCCCTATTCCAACATTTTTTGGAATGTGTTTCAAAACAAATTAATATGGCGGTGGCCTGCTACGACTTCCTCTTAATCGGTTTCCACTTAATTTTGGAAGATGACTCCATGATTACACTTTTACTAAGCCCCAAGACCATTAGTAAGGAGGAAGCAGGATCAGCTGATAATTCCTGGCTCATAATCGTCACACCAGTTTATCCCGATGGTTTTGTATGGGGTTAAGGTTAGGAGGCCAGTCATGGTCTTCCACAAATAAAACAGCAAACCATTTATTTATGGATATACTTTGTGCACAGGGGTGCTATCATGCTGAAAAAGAGCCTTCGCAAGGAAAAAACAACATAATGGGTCAAGGCCAAACCGCAAAAACAACAGACATTATTTCTGTTCCACTATAATACACAGTAGAAGTTGAAGCCTATTAATCACTTTAACGAATGTGTTTCCACTGCTCTACAGTCCAGCGCTCTCCCTCACAGCTTGCCTCACTGAGTCCTGGAGCACCTGCTACCTGTGTGAGCACTGCATGTTTACCCTCTGACTGTGTAGGTTCCATAAAGTTTCTCCAGTTTTCTCCCACTATCCAAAGATGCACTGGAATCTTCAGAGTTAGAAAGAGTGTGTGTATGAGACTTCCCCCAAAACCTGAATTTGATTAGGTAGGCATTGTGAGTGAGTGTGTACTTTACAGTCCAGTGACTGTTTGCTCTTACTACCGGCTGATGCCTGGCATTGGTAATCTTTCATTATAAGATGCTGCTTAGCCATGGAAATCCAGTCCTTGACACATCCATTAGTATGATTCTCGTACTGATGTTGCTTCCAGAGGCACTGGAATGTAAATGTAATATACTGTAATGCAGTCACTGGGTCTTGCGACAAGAGTGTATTAAAATTGCATAAACTTGTAGGTAGGATCGTATGACTGCTAAGAAGAACAAATAGCTCCCACAGTTTTGTCGTCCACCATCCAGACAGTGGGGATACCTTCTCTATACACCCCCGTCTCTGCCCAGACCATTTTCAGCTGCTTAGACGGAAGGAAATGTGTTGTCACAGTGCCCATTATATATCCTGCCACGGGCCGTCAGCCACTATCGCATTTGTTTGCAGTTGTGTCATGAGCGAAAGTCTTTAAGACTATGGACTGGAACTGTGTTTAGTGATGACCCAAGGTTTTGTTTGGAATCTGACAACAGTTGGAGTATGAAGGCTTCTTGGTGAAGGATGGACTTTTCCATTCAGTCCTTGCTGTGGGGTGACACACTTCCAAAACTGCTGGTGCGATGTATTTGGATCTGCAGGCCCAGCTGCATTATTTGTGATCAAATGTGCCATAGGATACCATATGGAACCTGTATTAGTACTAGAGTACTAGAGCCTACTTTCAATTGTACAGTTTTCATCAATAATTGCATACTTTTGCTGTTATATTGTGTTTGCTGTAATATTTCGGGACACCACCAGTGCAGAGCTTGCTCAAAAATGGCAGATAGCAGGTTAGAGTGCATCTGAATGCACAGTGAGACAAAAGCTTTTGAAGGCTGGCTTGGTGTCAATGAATGCAGCAAAGAAGCCACTTCTCTCCAAGAAACAGATAAAGAACATTCTGCAGGAAGTATAGGAATTGGTCTGCAGGACTGGGGCAGTTCTTTTCTCAGAAAAAGCCCCCTTCAGGCTGTTTGGGACATCTGGAAAATGTATTGTCCAGAAAAAAAAGGTGTGTGCTACCATGAGACCTGTGTCATGCCAACAGTGAATCATCCCAAGACCAATCATGTGTATTGTTACTTCTCATCCAGGAGACTGGGCTCGCTCAAAATTAAGCAAATACTTACAGTGTTGACCCTTCTTCTATAAGACTTCTGCAATTTGCCTCAGTAAGCTAAAATATCAGCTTCTGGGCAAAATCTTGAACAATGGAAACCCATTCCTGGACAATCTTGGAGATGATCACAGTTGTTGTTTGTCCACAATCTTTTTGAAGATTTACCACAGGTTTTTAATAGGATTATGATTAGTGTTTTTCTTTCCAAAATATCAATATTTCATTTACCAAACCATCTGATTATCACTTTTGCCTTGTGACATGGTGCGCCATTATGCTGGAAAACATTGTTGATCTCCAATTTTTGGAAGTGTTCTTAGAAAAAATATTGAATGAACCCACTCCACTGGATGAGAAGCAACCCCACACATAAATGGTCTAAGGATGCTTCATTTTTGTCGTGACACAGGACTCATCACCTTTTCTTCTCTGGACAATATTTTTTCCAGATGTCCCAAACAGTCTGAAGGGGCTTCATCAGAGAAAGCAACTTTACCCCAATCCTCTGCAGAATATCAGTCTGTCCTTGATGTTTATCTTTGAGAGAAGTGGCTTCTTTGCTACCTTCTTGACACCAAGCCATCCACCAAAAGCATACATATCACTTTGTGTTTAGATGCACTCACACCTGCCCCCTGTCATTCCTGAGCAAGCTCTGAACTGGTGGTAACCCACTCTCATAGCTGCATCCTCTTTAGGAGACAGTCCTGACACTTACTTGATATTCTTGAGTTCCTGAACTTCTTCACTGAAATAGAACCACTCTTCAAGTTCTTCATGATTTAATAAATGATTGATCAGGGTGCTATCTTAGCTGTTTTGTCTGTTTGGTCTTCATTAACCTTTTCTGCTAAGTTAGAAAATCACAGAAATTATGTTAGCCAGTCATTTTATAGGGCTGAAATGCAATTGCTGGAATGCTGAAATTTTTGTGATAAGGTAATGACTTTTTTTAAGGTAATGAGGAATTAATCAGATCACCCTTTAGAATCTAGAGTTAATAAAAATTGCCAACATAAAAAAATGATGCAGCAAACTGTTAAAATCATTACATAAACCACAACTGTATATGTAGGTAAAGCTGGCACAGTGCTTGTAGCATTAAGCAGAGTACAAAAATCTGCTGAAGTTTGTGTCTTAAAAGTGTCTGTGTGCAACTTAGACCATAACATAGTTAATGCAGAATAAATCAATATTCATTAACATAAATCCAAAGTAAACAATTGTAGTAAAAATTGAATTCATTTTAAACCTTTTTTATTATTTGACCAGCTGTTTACATCCGAAATCTGAAATAAAAAAGACTCCAGTATTTTTTATTCTGGCCACTGTACTAGCCATGCAGGTTTTTTGTGTTTACACATTAATCTCATTATCTTGATTACCTTAGTTTAGAGAGGGGAAAACAGCAAAACCATACAAACATCATGGTTTATTGGACATTACAGGTGCTTTTGGTTTGTGGTCAGATGGCTTAATTGAAAACTCAGATTTTCTTACTATAGACGGGCAAACATATCCTTATCGAAGGACACTGAACAAGATTAATAAAACAACGCTGGGAGAACAATTTCCTTTTTATCCAGTAAGAGAACAGCCTGTCCATTCATCTGTTGGTTTATACCAGTTCAGTTTTTACCATCAGAGCCTTTTCAGCAGGCAATGTCCATAACACCAGCAAGCATGTTTGCTCTTAATTTACTCGGCAAAGAAAATATATAAACATTTATACAACAGCAACTCTACATGCCACACACATCTACATTCAAACCACAAAGCGATGCTGTACCTGGGCAGCTTCTGATAAAACATATCACCTGACTGCTGCTCTTAAGGGTCCCACTCCACACCAGTGAGTTCAGCGTCAAAAGTGACTCTTCCCAGATTCATGCATGATTGAGAGAGTTATAGCTACCCTTTGAGGGCAGTGGGGCAGAAGGGCCAAGGGTCTTCTCTGATCAGTGCCTCCTTGCTCTTGTGCATATACAATATACATTTAAATTATACAGGTAGCAGCAGCACCCCCAAAGTTAAGGGGTTAAGGGGCTGAGGGGTATGAGAGACAGTGGAGGGTTATTTGACGGGATTGTTGTGCAGCCTTTCTCTATATCGTTCCAGCATCTCTGCTCTGGTTTCTTTTGCGACGCTGTTCTGTTTTGTTCCTGTTGTCTTCCTCCCTGGTCCCCATCTCTCTCTCCCGCTCTCGCTCCCTCTTCCGCTCTCGCCGGCTCTCGCTGTTTGCCTTCTCTTTCCGATTGTTGCGATTCTTTCGCTCACCTTTACGTGAGCCCCGGTCTGCTTTCCCTAATAAAACAAATGCACATTATTAACTGTAATTGGAGCATATGGAAGTCTCATATGAAAATAATATGAAAATAAATCCTCTTGCAAAAGTGTCTTTGTAAACTGTGTCTGGAGAACAGAATACACATTCTTGTATTGTATAATACTGGTGAATGAAAGTGCAAAAATGGTAACAGAAAACACTTTCCAAAAATCCCTTATCAAGCTTCTTGGAACTGTTAAATGGTCAACCTGACATCCAGATGGTGCTACCAGATGCTGGAATTGCTCATGTTTAAGGGGAGGTCAAAATATTGCCACTGCAGCCTATGGAAGCTGTTTTTTTTCTCATATTTTGATACTGCATACACGTTTCCTGTGTAACAGTAATGCAGCACACATTGTGGCATCATACCCAAGAAGACTGCGCGTTGCGGTAGCCTAGCGGCTAAGGTTGAATTCACAACTCTGGCAAGCTACCACAGTTGGGTCCATAAGCAAGGCCCTTAACCCTTGCTTAAATTGTAAGACTGTTATCTGCCATCAGTTGTAAGTCGCTCTGAATAAGGGCGTCTGCTAAATGGTGTAAATGTAAATGTAAAAATGATCACTGTCAAAGGTATTTTTACTAGTAAAGGTTCTGAGTACTCAAGTTAATGAAATATTATATTTTAGTAACCAAAAGTGAAAAGGTGAAAGACTGATGGCTGTGAAGGTCTGAAGACTTTCCAAATGCACAGTATAACATCATTATACCAACGGTATATCTAATCAAATGGTTATTATTGTTTGAGCAACTGGCAACTGAACTTTTTTTGCTTCTTGAAGGTATTTTAGCTGTCATAGAGGTATAAAAACCTTTTTTGATTCTTCTTCTACTCAAGCACTTAAGACTACCATGAAATGGTATTCATTTTGTACATTACTATATGTTCACAACTTTAACAAAAACTCTTACGTGTCATTTTGTATGGGATTCATAAATAGGGTGCATCGTGTGTGTAAAAATGGTTACATGAAATACTGGAAGTGACTGCAAAATAACCTAACTGGTTCATAATCTCTTTTTACAAAAGTCTCTATTAAAAAAGCGTCTGTGTAAAAAACAGTGTTGTTCTAAGTCTAACCACAAGATGACAGTCTTGCTCAAAAAGTTACTCCAATACACTATTTTATACTTTTGAACCAATGCACTTGGCTTAGGTTCCCTTTTTTTCGGATGGGTATTTTTCAAAAATAGAGGACCTCTAAATAAAATTCTGTTGATGTTACTTTATCTGCTGTTGCTCAACACTCCCAACGAGCCAATTCTGATTCCTGCCGGAGGCTTATCAGTGGGTGAGTGGAGCAAGGCTGAGCTCTGTTGTGTGGAGGATTGGAAAAGTGCTGAGGTGGACACACAGCTGCCTCCCCCCTCACATCCCTTCACTCGGACTCGATTAATCAGCGCTGCTCTCTCTCTCTGCTGCTGGGGGGATCAGGGCAGCCTGCCCGCTGCAGCCCACACTGACCCGTGCATTCCTGGGGACCGGCCAGAGCGATACGGGGCCCTACCAGCCACGTCTGTTTAAAGAACACCATGTAGAAATAATTAAGGTTGTGAGTGTCAGGTGTGAGGAGACACAACTGCTCCACTATCTCCAACTCTTGTCGCCCACAGACTAGAATCATTTGGGATTGTAACACAGACACCCCTCCCTCTACCCATCCTGGCTCTTTATACACAGGAAGTCCCCTCTGCACACATTGTTTTCTTTGTCATAACGATTTAGTGATCAGTGGATTAGCCATAATCTCTGCGTATCCTACAAACCAAGCCATAACGCCATCGGGTGCTGTTCGGATCATTATGGATATGTTTACTGGGTCTTTTTCCAAGTTGGGGGTGCTGTCTACCATTTCTGTAAACTGTTGAGCGATACATTGATTCCAAATGGGATATCATTATGCAGGCATTTTCTTAGGAATATAGCACATTCTTCAGCATCTGGTCACCATTGCTTGCACAGATGGAAGGCCTTGTTAGATGATCTGGATGAGGGATGGGGGGGGGTCCATTTAAAGTTGGATCTCTACAAAACATCCATGTGAAAATGGATCTATTCATCACGCATGTATTATCAACAAACTAGCTGGTGCCTGAATCTCACAGTCCTCAAAAACATGTTGCAACCCTTAAAAGTGCGCTTGCTGCCAGAGCTTGGCTTGGCCTCACTTATGTTTCTCAGCTCAACATCAATATTTCAACATAGAAAAAGGAGGCATCATCTGGCACTGATTATTTATAATTTTCAAAAGAGTGATTGAAACAGAGTACAGAAGGAAGTACTGGCAGAAGACATGCGAAACCAGATGTAATTATCACATGTCATAAAGGCAGAACGCTAAGAATTCCATCCTGGCCTCGAGTGCCATTCATGCCAGGCCAGACTGGCGCTCAGGACTGTGTCTAAAACCAGATATGAGGTGTTACACAGAGTGACACAGTAATATTAGTGAGAATGTGGGCAGGCATGCTGTCATCCGGGGGCTTTTGGCAGGAGCCAGGCAAGGATTAAGGGCTCTGCTTCGTCCCATAGGAGGAATGCCTCGGGTTTCGACACCTTGTTGTGACTGTCCTAGCAGAGGCAAAATGGGGCAGTGGTTTCCTGGGTACATTAGAATACAAGAGTTACAGTTGAAAGTAAATGTTGGTGAACCCTCTGAGAAATACTTCTGTTGTTGATTGTAATCTGAATCGTTGTTTCATTGTATTTTCCACTCTGGCGTTCTTCTAAAATAATTCTTTATGCAAATTTCCATTCACTGTTTCTTCAAAGGCTGAAACCTGTTCAGGTACTGAGACACAAAAGCACACCTACAAATGCTCTTTCAAACATGCTTTATAGTCTGAATGAGGGTTTGATGTTGATGAGCCTTGCTGTTTTCCTCCATACATAGTCTTTCGTGTACTATGCTTACAGAACATCGCCACAGACATTCTGAGGAATATGCCATTTGCAAATGTAAAACAGGCAGCACTGATTTTGTTCAGAAAAGTTCAGCAAGTCAGGCTTGTTGCTGTTGTGTTTATCTTC
Source organism: Parotocinclus spilosoma (assembly GCA_033117975.1). Taxonomy (NCBI): domain Eukaryota; kingdom Metazoa; phylum Chordata; class Actinopteri; order Siluriformes; family Loricariidae; genus Parotocinclus; species Parotocinclus spilosoma. Next base: position 6,325,557 of record JAVSBV010000001.1, read on the forward strand.
ACCAACATTACACTCTGTGCTTCTGGTGTGGTCTTTACTGGACGAATGCAGCAGTTTATCAAAAGTTTGTTGGTTTGTTCAGTTGACCAATTTCTTTAACAAGCATATATCCTATGTAAACAATGCAGACGTAGAGCTGGAATGTCTAATTACAGGCAAAGCAAAACCAAAATAGACTCTACAAAATAGACCTCAATTATCATCCCTTGATGAGTCTAAGAGTCTGAGATGAGTCTGAGAATCAAAGTTAAAGTCAGGCTTATTTTTATACTGCTTTTAACAATAGAGCATTGTCTCAAGGTAGCTTTGATGAAATTTTCTTTTACCTTCTATTAGCCTAGGGTTATAGTGGAAAGGAAAACACCCTAATTGTTATAAGTATGAAACCTTATAGAAGGACCCAAGACTCAAAAAGGAACTGATTTATATGCTGAGGCTGGTTTATCATTGAGACTTGGTTTAAGGTCAGGCCACATTTTAAGAGTAATTCATGCAAACATCCACACCATTTTAACGGTGTAATAAAGTTTGTATATAAGTATATATCCAGAGCATGTGTTGTTTGGGTCAGATTTTATATAATAGCTTAAGAAAGTCAGGTCATGTAAAGATCAGTAATAATTTAAAACTTATGTCAAAGTGAGTTTTTCACACAAGTTCTATTTGGTATTACAATGCCTTCGCATGACTCGCCTTGCCTTTCATTCATAATTATTAGATTATTGTTGAATAACAGACATGAGGTGAAAGGGTAAAGCCAGGGCATCGGTTCTTAGATTTGAACATGCTGCGTAGTAATAAAGGTCAGGCAGCATCAGGGGAAAAACAAATGACAAGTTAGGGGAAAGGAGAGGGAAAGGTCTTGGCAGAAGGAAAAATAAAGCCGTGTGTGTACGGAGGGTGAGGGGGAGGACGTATCAGTGACAGAGGGTTGCTTGGGATTACTCAGAGTTGGCGGAGGTCGGACCACTGACCCCGCTGGTGTACGTAGAACATAAACACGGATGGGACAGAGTCCTGGCAGATAATTAGTGCTCAGTTGATGTTCCAGGAGCCAGGGCAGCTGGGTAATCACAAGCGGAGGAGAGGTCAATAGCCGAGCCTGCAGTGTATAACATGCACCCTTGTTGGCGGCCCCCGTGGATCAACATCATGCCGACTCCTTACTATGTGCCACGGAAGCCCCTCCAGGCAAGAAATGCATGTGTGTTATGTGTGTGTGTGTTTCCTTAATGAGGGAAATGCTTTGACTGGCAGCCGAAGACGGAGAGCTTTTAACTGATTATTCTTCATGATCAATTTGCAGAATAAGTTCTCTACATCCATCTTACTATAAGACTACTCATTAACATATATAAACTAGATCATATACCAACACACTTTATTTAAGGAGCTTGATATAAATTCTGAGGCACTGAGAGTTAATGAGGGAAGTGGTCGCGGCACTGGTCTGCTATCTATCACGTGGCACAATTCGGAGCCTTAAACTTGCAGATCCAAACAAACAAACATCCAAAGCATAATAATCTAAATATGCTTTAACAACATAGCCAGTTCTTCAAAGGGTTCCATGTTTTCTTGTTTTTGTTCGGGTTAGAAACTATTTCTGCTCCCTAATTTAAAAAAGGGCTGGATATTTTTTATGAGGTATGAAACGGGATTCTCTCAAAATCTAAAAGTTTTTGACATTTGGAAAAATCTTGTTGTTGATTCAACACTCACCACCGAGGACAATGAACTTTTATTGCATAAATCAATTTAAGATGATGATTCTGCTAGTGAATTCCAGATGTTCGTGCTCCTGTACAACCCAATTGTCCAGCAGTCATGAGGGTCAGAAAGACTTTTTGACTGTAGACCGTGATGTCATAACCCATCGTGCCCATGGATGTTTCAGTCTTATCTGTGATGCGAGGCACGGTCTCACATGCGGTTAGCACAGTCGACTCCCAGCTCCAGAGATCCTTGGTTTGATCATGACGTCGGCCTGAGTGAAGTTTGCATGTCCTCCCCATGTCTGCCTTGGTTTACTCTGAATACTCTGGTTTCGTCCCACAGCCCGAAGACAGTCGGGTGATTTGGTCACTTAAAACTGGCCCTGTTTGAATGCGTCTGGCTGGTAATGCTGTAACATTGTTCCTGTCATGTCAATGGCTATATTCATGACAGACAGAAGGTTATATTAGCTCACTGGTCATGGCCCAGTTCAGAGTGACCAATCAACATGCTCAATCAACCAAAGACCCATTCAGCAAGTGATCTCGGAGCTGTGAGGTGACTGTGTCACCATATGCACCACCATGCCACCTGGACATCGACTGGTAGGTAACTAGAAGCCTTCACTGTCCTTATGGCAAAGCATACTCACATATCTTAAATCCGAAAGATTGTAAGACTATTGCTGGACATCATTAACCCTGATTTTGATTTACTTTTAATCAGATTTAAAGTACAGTTTCATTAGCAATGTTTCCTTTTCTTAGTCTAACTGCTTTCCTATTCACACTGAGCATTTTTCCGTGTAATGAGATTAATTGTGATTAACACTATATCAATAAAAGCACAGAGGGACTGCATGTCTTGTTCTTGCAATGTAATGTGTTTTCAAAATAGAACCTTAAAATTCTGTATGTACACCCAGAGAACAAAACCATGTCCAACACATCTGCAAATTAAAACAGTTTTCAGTCTGTTTTCTATATGTAGCATGAGTTACCACAGACAATCATTTCAACACATTTCACTATACTGAGAAAAGTACTAAAATTCACTTATCACAGGCCAGGTTCCACATTTTTAAAGAATGCATTAATAATTTTTTATAAGTGGGATAAAACTGTGTAACACCTCTATTGAGCCTGTGTTTTGTCAGTCTTATCTTACAATGTCTATTATGACAAGGTAATTATTGTTTTAAATTCACACCAAACGTTCATATGGAATTTAACTGCCCTTGGGCTTAAATTTTTGCTGCTTTTTTGTTATTCTCTCAGTACAGGGAAATGTTTTTCTGCTCCATCTCCCTCTGTCACATGTATGATTCGGCACTTTCCCCTGAAACTTACCACATCTCCTTTTCTTAACAAAGCATTCCCTGTTCTCAAAGACTGAAGGGCAAGGGTTGCCCTGTAGACTGGGGGTCTTCAGAACTTTGCGGGTGCGGCTTTCTTCTCTGAAGCAGCTTTTCCCTATCCTCAAACATGGTCCCCACTCGCTCCACTCACCCACCTCGCAGTGTACTAAGATAAAGGATGCACAGTGTGAACAAAACTATTGTCTGTCATATTTTGCTAAACAAAGCATCAAATTCCAGGTTTGGAGGCACTCACCTGTTGATGAACACGTCATCGATTGCTCGCTGGGTTCGAATCCCTCAGGGCAGACACTGTGGCACTCGCCTTGCAGCAGGTAATGACCTGCTGTACACCTTGCACAGGTTTCGCTGTTTAGGCAGGATTCGCAGTTCGGCAGACACCCTGAAACACAAACGCACATTGTCATGTAAAGCATTTCAACAATGTTCTTTTCTTTTTGATTAAAATCTGTTTATCAATATTTGGCATGGGTTTGGGTTGTGAGAACTTCTTTTTTCATATTTTGTAGTTGAATCGAGCATATACTTATTAACTTTTGTTTGTTAAATTTATCTTTTTACTTTGTTTCTCCAGATTAGGCATGAATAAACCATTTTGATTTGACCCTAGATGAGTTTAAGTGCACATTTTGGTATATGTCTCAGGTGTTAAATATACTCAGAGAAATGAGGGAATATTTTAAAGTGAAACAGCCCCTAATAAAATATCCCCAAATATCTGTGAGCAGTGTGCAAATATAAAGTGTGTGAGTATTATAGCATTATAGCATAGTATTATAGCATCGAGAAAGGCAAGCCACATAGTGGTTGTCTGAAGACTTCTACGAATGAAAAAAAATTATATACTTATTAATATTTTTTGCAATTGTGGGCTGAATAATTTCAGTTGGTGAATATTTGGTGCATCCCTAGACAGAACCATGTACAAGACACAAACCCATACAGTGTGCAAATGCACTCCAGTCATGATGTGTTGATTTTTTTGTAGTGTCAAGTACAATCCACTTTAATATGCACACTCTGCAGCAAAATACAAAGGTTCTAGGAACTAAAATAAACCCCGATTCCTAAATAGCAGAGTTGTTTTAACCCACAATTTAAGCCCATTTTATACTGTTTATAGTTGCTTGGGCTCTTGAGCATATCCCCAGAGCATACAGGGGTAAGGCATAAACCTGCACTAAATGGCATGCCTGTACATTGCAGGACTAGGTAGGTGTCACTGTTACAGTACACAGGAGGATCTCCTGACTGTCCTGCCTTTCAGTAGATACAGTAAACCTTGTCTGCATATAGTTGGCATTTGGCAGATAGCCTTATGCATTTACTATTAACATTTACAAGGCACAGTTCAGGCAGCTGAGGGTGAGAGCTGAGAGGTTTGCTCAAGAGACCAAACATTTCAGATTATTGGTAGAGCCAAGGTTTGAAGCCGCAATCTTCCGACCAATAGGTCATTATCTTAACCACTGATCCATCACTGTTATATCAACTTGTTTATATCTGATGACATAACAGTGATGGACAACAGTCAGTTATGCCCAACATGTGTATTGGCAAAAATGCTGGACAGTGCTTTTTGTGTGAAAGAACACTTTGTCATGAATCCTAGTTCAAGAAGTGCAGCTCCTGAACAGGTGAACATGTGCCTTGTGAAGCGAAAAAATACAGTACTCACGAGGCACACATTCTCTTTTGGTGTCACTGGGCACTAGCTCGTCTGGACATCTCTCTTGGCATTTCCCCTTATAAAGATATGATCCTGCTTTGCAGCGTGTGCAGAAATTCTTATCAAAGCAGGTGTCGCACTCTGAACCGCACTCTGGAAGAGACATCACAGCCCTGTTAATACTTTTCATTAAGCCATTATAATTACATATCAAAAGCTCTTACGTTCATTGACCAGAATTAAGAGATTCTCACTTGAGCAGTCATTTTTCTCAGGTGAGCGAGTGCCGAAGAAACCGTTAGGACAGGAAGCAAGACACACACCGATCTGCCTCATGCCATCCCTCTCCAGATGAATGAAGAGCTTGGGCAGGCACGTCAGGCAGCCGTTGTAAACTGAACAGGTCAAACAGCCTCCCGGGCATGCTGGGCTTCCGCCTAAATGCAGACAAAAAGCAGATGTTATTATAAGGATGCATAAGTTTGAACTGTTTAACTCCTGAATCCATAATGTTGCACTTTTAAAAAAGCTCTGCAAAGTTACCCAACCCCACTTCATCTGTGCATTGATGTTTGTAGTTGTGACCTTTCTCAGATGCAAATGTGAGGTATATGTTTCATGGGTTTTCCCATACCCCAATGTGTATCTTTTCATCCACAAATAGGAATTATTCAGATTTAAGTTATTGCCATTAGAGTATGTCATTGTTATATTGACCTAAGACATCAAAACATTCATGATAGCTATGTATGAAGCAGCTAACATTCTGTTCATAACTCCTGGGTTACACATTCTCAAGTTGTGTATCTGCTTTGGATTAAAATGAAATACGTCTGGATATGTTTTAATAGTGGACTGACTCATGCTAGAGGTTTCAAGAATCATGCTATTCACCACCAAAGCCAACTCACAAAAACAGACCAATAACTTTGATTAGGTACTAAGCTCCAAAACATCAGAGAAAAGCAAGAAATTCAATGCCATCAGCTCATGTTCATGTCTATATAGAGTAACCTTAGCGGTACTAGTAGGAACATTGCACTAGCCAGAACTAGTTGACAGCTTTAGAGAATTTACAATCCTAAATCATAAAAAATGGGACAAATAATAAATAAAAATATGCAGCGTTCCTGACATTTTGTTTTATTTTTATTTTTAATTGAACCCAAGATATTCAATGTTTTGTCTGGTCAACTTCATTGTTAATGTACATCCATTCCTGAATTTCAGACCTGCAACATGTTCCAAAAAGAGTTGGGTCAGGGGCAGAACCCCGGGGCAGAACCCCCCCCCCCAAAACCCCCCCAAAAAAACCCTAAATATTGATTCAATTTCAAACAGGTGATGTCAATAGATGGTTTTAGCATAATTTCTTATCCAAGAAAAGTCATTAAGGGACAAATACAGACAGAGGATCTTCAGTTTGTCAGCAAATGCATGAGAAAATAATTGAAATGTTTTAAAACAATGTTTCTCAAAACAAATTAGTAGGAATTTGTAGGAATATTTTTCTCTACAGTGCATAACATCATTAAACAACTCAAGGACTGTAGAGGAATTTCACTGTGTAAAGGGCAATTATACAAGCCTAAACTGAACATTCATAATTTTTTTCACACTGCACTGCGTCAAGAAATGTCATTCAGCAACAGCTGATGGGCAAGGGATTACTTTGGTAAATCTTTGTTAAGTATTACAATATGAAGTTAGATTTACAAATGCCACTTAAAACATTTACTGTGCAAAACCTTTTACTTTTAATTTACTTTTTACTGTGCAAAAAGCCTTATTTTAACAATGCCCAGAAGAGTAATTGATTTCTCTGAAGTTTGGGACATCTGTGATGGACTATCAGAAACTTGCATTATGAATCATTAATACAGATTTTTTTGGGCAAATGATAATTAACAGTTCTGTGATGGCAGCAATAATGCCGAAAATTACATAGAGATCTTAAATTAACAAATGCTGCCTTTAACAAGACATCTTTTTCAAAGACAATGCAAAACCACGTGCTGCACACAACGAGATGCAGAGGAAGATAGTACGAGCACTGGACTAGCCTCCCTGTACTCCTGACCTATCCCCAATAAAGAATTATTGTACACAAGATAGCACCTTAAACACTCGCTTGGTATCATCAGTGTCAAAATGTTGTTATGCAAAAGGATTTCATTAGCGCAAAATGATAACTGCTTTACCCTCCCACCTTTTTTGAAGCGTGTTGCAAATTAAATAAAGCTGGCCACACCAACCAATTAAATATATTTGGTTCATACTCTCTGCATTGAAATAAAGGTATAAAAACACTGCTTTTTAAAATTTTCTTACTGCCCCAACTGTTTATGATTTGGATTTGTATATTTAAGTAAAATGTTCTTTTATCACCAAGTTTGAAAGTGAAAAACAAGATCAATGCAAGAAAATGTGATAAGATAGCCAGTGCACTTTTTCTGGCCACTGGGTGACACTGTAGACCATCATAGCATAAACTGGGCAGCAGTAAATTATGTATCATGGGAAAATATACCTACATAGTGGTATTGTAAGCTGGCACTTTACAAAAAAGATGGGAGGGGAGTTTTGAATAATTGGGCTTGGTATGTGTCAATCAAACATGGAGGTGGGGCTAGACCTGAACATTGGAATTCTGAACACAAAAAAAAGTAATCTAAACAAGTTACAATAATTGTCCTTCCAAAAATAAAAGAGTAAAAATTAACTTTAATAAAATGTAAAAAAAACTTTGCAAATGTGTTAAAATAAGAATACAGTCGTTTATAAAGGATTAAAAAAGACATTTTATAAGGAGGGTAAGGACGATGACATATTGAAACAAACAAATTTTATAAGAAAAGGCGGAGCTCATATTATTGGTGGTGATTTAAACAGGCTGTTATGAGCCACACACTTTTCTTGTAAACAGAATGTGTACAGAGGCTGGCATATCCATGGGTATAATCTAACATGGCACAATAGTCAACATAGAGTTTTTCTTAAGAAATAACAGGTACATTATATGTTGTCAATTGTATTGGTAGTCCTGAATAAGTGAGACTGAATGATAAGTTACTGTATGTGTGTGTACAGTATGTGAACAAAGTATGTGAACATGACACATCTTTGGGAGACCAAAGCTGAACAGCTGAACAATGGGAATCATAATTTTTCACCAAAGTCTAAGACATTTGGCTTGTGTTATTAATTAGACTTCACAGGATGTTAAACAGGGGTGAAGCATTGGAAGCCAGAGGGCATAGTGTGAGCTCTTTTTCAACATAATTTATGGATAAGGTTTGAATAGACTTTCCCCAGACGTGTGTTGTAGTCATGAGATCATGGCCCAGGGAAACAAGACAAATGGAAAAAGTAATACATTGCAGAATCTGAAATACAACAGTTTAATTTCTGTAAAGTAGAAGTAGCCATTATTATCCACAACGGACTGGTGTGGTTGGAGGAACTACACCTGATTCCACTCATCAGCTGTTTGAAAAGACCAAACTGATTAAACAAGTGGAATCAGGTGTAGCTGCTTCTGGGTTACATTGAAAGCTCATTGCATTAACTTTTTCTGGATAATGGTGCTATCTTATATATTTGTTCAATGCACTTCACAAATAATCACATTCAAAGAGTATACCTACTGTAAATAATTGTGTAGTCCAATAAAACAAATGCTTTGAAGTAATTAACTTCTGTTTATGTTAAGTTCAAGTCAGCTTTGACTAAAGTTTTACTAAATCCTCTTCAGATTCTGAAGCACCTTCATATCTAGACTGTTCAACATTGGAAACCAATAAGCAGAGACAATCTTTAAACCAACAGAGTAGCATTTAAATCTGTAAGTAAAACAACATAAATAAAACCATGCCAACTGGCCAGCATGGCACATTCAGGCACCAAAAACATGTAAACACTTTACTATTTCTACCTGACAAGTATAAAACCACTTTCACTCTGGAGATTCCTGTCTTTCCAATGTCCTACAAGCAACAAAAAAATAAAGTCTTTCAATAAAACTGTTTACATTCCATCACAAAACAAGCATCTGCTGGAAAGGAAATGACTGTAATTAAAACCGTTTCTCAAACACTCCTAATTTTGAATGTATGTCAATGAGAAACCTGCTTTTTGGCACAACAGTGGATTTTACACTTTTCAATTACAAGAGCTGGCCATGTACATGGCCAGGTCCAATTACAACACACTGTACAGAACGGGCAACAAAACACATTTGTTCTGTCATTGATCAAGCTTGATGGTGTAGCTCTCTGTAGCTGGGAGTCAAAGAGAGCCTTATCGAGCCTGCTATCTGAGAGGAAGGCCTAGCATTAATATCTCCAATCATCAATCAGAGCATCTGTGATCTTAAGCATCTGTGAACTCGTTTATAGAAGTGTGTTGATCTGCAGCTCAAAAATGACAGGCACGCTGTAGCGTTTACTCTGCCAGATGGCTAGCACCAGATATGTGATAGGTGAGAGCGGTGAATGCTGAAGCACTCTGCAATGGCAGAGAATGGGTTAGTAATCTGAAAATAAAAGCACATCCAGTGCAGCTGTCAGGTAAGGCAAAAAGCAGATGGTCAGTGATTACATCAACATAACAGTGCAGGCTATAGAGCTGTGCCAATGTTGACTGATTTACATTAAATAGCTCATTCCTGAGCCTAAAAATGGATGATGCTCTTTGGCTGCATGAGAAAGGACTCCTGATTGAAGTCAATTGGTTCCATGTGTTTTTTGCGGGTCAGAGACTCAGATGGTACATATCTCCTAGAAAATGCTGACCTGAACAGGTTTTGCGAGTAAAGCCTGTGAACCAGGCATGAGCAACTGTAATGGGTTTGTCTTCAAAACACATTAAGCTGTAGAGTTTACAGATATAAATGCGCAATGATACGGCTTAAAGATATACATCTGTGGTTGTAAACAGTTCTTGATTCGGCTTAAGGCTGCAAATACCTTTTTAAAATCAACCTCGTTTGTTAAGCTCAAAGTGTGGAATGCAAGGCACTTCTGTGACGTACCAGAAAATACGGATTGCCAACTGTTTTTAAATTGCATGCATTTTTTTCAGAGTGCAACTCCAATGCAGTAGTAAATTTTCCACTAAACAAACAGATATGCGCAAAAGCACAGAGATAAGCAGATGGCCGATCCCCTCTGTACCATACTAGTGCAGAGGTGTTTTCAACCTGCTCTTACATTCCATGCCACAGAACTCTGCTAGCCATCTTTTTTTCCGTATTCCCAAAAGTCCAGCCTTGGCTGGCAGATTGCAATAAATCATGTATATTCTGTTTGACATATCTCTGCAATTTTTACAACTGTTGTCCATTTGCCCACATGTGCTCCTGCCAAAGTCCTTTGATTCACAGAACCCTTAACTCGGAAGAATTCTGCCTTCCCTGGTGCTGCCACACACCCTGGGCCTGCTTGCATAAGTGACGCCCAAACACGGCTGCAAAGTGGACTTTTTCAAATTGGTTTGTCATGGTTCGAACCCAGAGACCGCAGGGCAAGCTTTCCCAGAATCAAACTTATTAGCGGCACTGTTAAAGCTTAATTAGATGACAGTATTTCAGGCTCAGAAATTAATGCCCAGTACTGAACCATGCCCAGAGACTTGCGGTCTGTGTCATCCACGAGCGCAGTTCATTTCCTGAGACATTTATTACAGGGGATGGCCACACACAGACAAAGTTGATTAGTTAAAATGAAGGAAACAAACTAAATGAGTTACACTGATGAATACTGCATGCATTTGGCACTCATTTCACATAAGCTTTTTCTGTGGTAGATGTGGCAGCATGTGGCGGATTTAAGACGTGTTTAAATACAGAGTAGCATACCGCATGGGGATGATATTGTATCTGCAGGCTCACTTAATTCCTCATAAATCACTCTCCCTTATACATAAGTAGTGCCAATTCTGACATACTCATACGTAAATGTTAAACCACAATGTAGTTTGAGAGATCAATTCTACTGGTCTGTATAAAACATAAAAAAATGACCACTGAGTTTTTTGATAAAAATAAAAAAAGGTTTCAGTGGCACATAGACTCAGGACTGCAGGAAGCACTTGAGGTCAGGCACCCGCTGGGTCACTCACAGTAATTTCTTGTTGTGGCTGTGGTCATTCACCCATCTCTCTTTCTATCACTGCTGATCACAAGTCAATTAGCAGTTTCTGATCCTTGCTGAATATGGAAAATCTAACATTGTCCATTCTTAATTATGTTACTTTGCTTAAGAGTGACGGTTTTCATTACATAGCCTGCTTCATTGTTATTCAATACAACATAATCCAATTTAGTTCAATAAATTATCCCATTTTATCTACATTACCATAATTAACATATTTAATCTTTATAGTGATCTTATTTCACTTTTTAACCCTATCTTTTTTCTGGCATTTCCAGTTTCAGGGAAAAAATACACTGCATGACATACTTGCTCCACACCTGTAGTCATGGCATCAAATTTGGACTTCATGTGTTACTTATGCAGCACATCCTTTACTTGGTTATGGACAGCAGAACATTCAGTGTAGGTTATGCAGTATGCTTTGTATTAGAACTTTAATAGTTTCCAAGATCAAAATTTTACGTATTTAGCCGAAAGTTCGGCTATTACTGTTTTTGGGACGCGCAAGACAGAATGAATGTGTATGCGCTTTATAAACCAAATCTCACTAAACGCGCTCCTGTAGCCACTGAAGCTGGATGTAACAAGAGCGGTATTGACTTCTAGACGTGTTCTTACTACTAATCAATCTTAAGCAACTTTTTTTGGTGAAAAAAAACCCCCAATAATTGGTAGGTTGAACTGCAAAAGATACGTCTGTAATTCGAGGAAGAATTATAAGAAATAACCCCATTATCACAGGGCGCGCATTACGGATCGGGTGCAGGTGCGCACTTAGCCTCGCCCCAAAGAGCGCACTGTGGGGCTACTTACGCTTGTGCTGCCGGTGCCTGGATGCGTGATGCTGACTGTTTGTGTACTCCATCCAGTGCAAGATCAACAACACAATGGAGATGATTTGCATTTGCATAGTAAGCACGGGGGACGACGTTCGTCCTGTCAATGTTGCCAGTGGTAATGGGTGTCCTCGACAAGAGGTGCGCTGCGCTTTGCGCCTTAACGTTAATGCACTGCACGCTTCCTACAACGGACAGGAGCCGCGACTCTGCTCCGGCGAATTCACGATGGCCCAAAAACGCCTGGGCCGGTTCGGCAACACCATCCTGAGACCAATCCCGTTAATACAGTGAGAGACAGGTCGGTATCCGTACAGTGAGAGTCATTTCATAGGAAAGAGCAAAGCGTTACGTTAGTCCTGCGTCCGGCCGACCGTCCGTACTGGAGCAGCGAAGTGACAAGTCATGCGTCGCACCACGAACGAGACGGATGAGAGAACGGAATGATGGCAAGGGAAAAGTTGGAAAAGGGCGAATGATCTTCAGTCCAGGTCCGCTGTATTTCCAGGTGGAACAGAAGAGCGCACCGTGTCCAGGTGTGTGAGCGCCACTTTACACATCTCAGTCAATTGATCTGCAACTTAAAGACAAAATCTGTTTAAAATAGCAACCCAAGCTTGCCTGTTTATTATTCCTGACGCAATGTAGAGAGCTCAAAGTTACACGGTTGAGCAACTCTCTCTCTCACACACTCTCTCCCTTTCTCTCTCTTCCTCTGCCCACCGACCAACACGCTCTCTGAGCGATAACTGATGACTTCAGCTCTCCGCCGTCTCTTTCCCCTGTACTGAACTCCAAAGTTTATTTAGTGTGGGTGAGCCCCCAAACGTCACCCCCTCCCCACCACTGTCACGATAAAAAAAAAAAACACCCAACCTGAGCATTATACTCATATGACCTGAATGTGAGTCAAAGAGTGTTAAAGAGTCAAATAAGGCCCTTTGTAAGACAATGCAATAGTAGCTGGTACAAGCCATCAATTAGTAGGATGATACTTGCGGGCTGAGCCCTATCATTCAGCATTTGGACTGAGGCATTCTGGTTTTAACATGCTTTTCTATGTTTTGTACTTTTCTTTCCTCGATAATGATTTGATCCTTGCTATAAATTCACAGACAACACAATTTGAAGCAAATTAAACCTAAATTAAATGTAATTAAGTTATTTAAAAAGGGAGCCCATAAAAGGATTTTACTGGGCCACATGTAATGACATGTCGGCCTACAGTGACGGATAATGAAAAACTTGTGGACTAATTTATAGGACTAATTCAACGCTGATTTCTCCAGGAACACAGCTGAAGAAGAAAGCACTTTGTATCATGGATTATTAAACTGGATCTGTGGCCAGACCAAACCACCAAACTTTGGCACACAATAAGACAGGTCAGCATTCAGTTAATGGGGTAAATAATCCAAGCTATCCAAAAAACAAATTAAAATATTATGAAGCGTATGAAGAAAGCCTAGACAAATGTGAAAGTTTTGAATAAATGATAGCCATATAAGCTATATTGTGTATATACAGACTAGAGGGCATTTAGTGGGAGAAAAAAACATATGGTTTGCGGTGTTTAGCAATTTGTTGGGCATTTTGCATTTAACATGTACAATGGGTAGACTAAACAATGTTTCGAACAAAGGTATGCACGCTGGTTGTTGTTGGGTTGGAAAAATGTAAATTCAACTAACTTTAACAGCCTTCAAGTTCCAGAACTGGAACTCAGCCACTGTTGTCAAACAGAATATGCATAGCATTACATTTTCCTGAAAGAAAAATAGAGAACTATACATTTGAAGGGACATTTTGGAAGCTATATTTCTAAAAGTCCACTTGAGGTTAGACATTGTCAAGCTATTGTGGTTATTATTAAAGTATATAGTGAGACAGCATCGAAAGAAATGACTATTAAACAGTTCTTCAGAGGTTATTAGTTTAGCACTGTGGGTAGTGAGAAATATCTGAATGGCCCAGGCACTCAGCAGCTTTGCTAAGAAATGACCCACTATATGAAACTAACCCTTTGCTTAGGCAGGTTTTTGAGTGCATAGTATCTATCTGGTGGTTTACACTGGACGGAACTCGCTGTGGTCACAGAAATACAGCATAAACATATCCACTTTCTCCTCTGCAATACATTCCCTCTGAGAAGCTGAAGACCCTAATTGCATGAGCAATGTTGCATGTCAAAAACAACGTCAAATAAATATTATGGACCCCCTTAACAGAGACCCAGCTTATACTGCCTGGCGTTTTGCTACAGGTAAGACCCTTTCATAAAATCCATAACATTGCTAGACGAAGGACAAATTAGGCTTTATGGTTAACATGTTAACAAGAATTTATACAGAATGAGACAGAGGTGGTGTACTGAAAACACAACCAGGATCAGGCATTGTGCTCAGTGGTTAGTCTGGGCATTGAAAACATTAAAAAGAAAGCTGGACACTGGATCACGCTCACCTATTTTAAGCTTTGGGATTCAAAGGAACAACCCTGTGGATAAAAGACAGAGCTACTCCCCTTAACCTGTGGACCCAGTGGGAGGATTAGGCGGTATGTCAGTAGTAATAAACAATGAGTGGAGTTACACCACAGTTCAATACAAGGAAAACAACAGTGCTGTTCTGAACCTCTAGAGGGAGTCAGAGTTTAGAGAGCCTTACTGCATCACTGACAGATTCGGCCCTTTGCCCTTTTCTCTCTGGAAGGTCTGAGGTGAATTGATATGTAGCTATGGTCACATAAAGACAAACGCATGGATTTCTGCGTTCATACTGCAGAGTATAAACAATGGTAATGATTACTGGGGTACGTGAGAGCACTGAGCAGTGCAGTAGCCCCCCTTCCCACAGGGAAGCTTATTTACACGTCTGGCACTGGAAGGAGAGGCCTGCTTTTCCTAAGCAGTGTGTTGATGTTTATAAGAACATGACGCAGACCAATGTTTCCCCTTTTGTGGTTACCTCTATCAATCACAGTAGGGGCGCTGGGAGAAATGCCAGGCTGTCACTTCTTTCTGAACATAGTAGTTGTAGTCGGGGTTCCATGAAAGCAGGAAAGCTGATTTATAAAAGAAAATATTCTTAATTGTATTTGATCATTAAGCAGGACTTTGCAGTAATGAGCAAAGAGCACTTTATTGTCATCGATGTGGGGGGTAGAAATTCCAGAGGAACTGATCATCAGATGGGGGGTAGAATAAAGCCCCTCTTTGTGCCCCCCTCCAACCATTCTGATAAATAAGTCCCAGGGCAGAACGCTAGCAGGGAACGCAGCAGAGGAGGTGAGGTCATTTGGTCATTCTATGCGATGGCTGACGAGAGAAGCCGTCAGCAGCATGAAATGAAGCAGGGCAGGTGCACCTCTCCAGCAAAGAAAGGTAACTTTAAAAAAAGTGTGAGCACCTTGCCAGTACTAGCATGCACATAGAAATCATGGAAGTACAGTCTAGACATCTCGCTGCAGTTGCGAAAGTAAGGTCACTGATATCACTTCCAGCACGCGTTCCCTGTCCAGGCAAACACGGCTTAATTAAACTGATTTCACATGTTCAAGTACAGGCAGGCATCCAAAGTATTAGCCGCCAGTCTGTGAAGGGGAATGTGCAGGGTCAAACAGCCTATAATTGAATCTTATGCATTGCATGCCACCATTAGACCCCCCCCCCCATGCATTTCTCATATTCTCCACACATGAAGTAACAGGAATTAGAGCAAATGGGTGAAATGGTGGGATCTGCTGTCTTTCTCACAGTTCCAGAGATCCCTGGTTTGATTTCCGGTTTGCACGGAGGTTTGTATGTTCTCCTTGTCTAAGTGTGGGATTTCCCCCAGTTTGTTTCCACATTAAAAAAAGCATGCTTTAGGTCAGCTGGCATCACTAAAGTCTTCCAGACTGAGCCAGCCTGTGTATGTATGTACCCAGTGATGAACTCAATAATTAATATAGCTATAAAACATAATGCTTTGTATTATTTCACTAATAACTGTTGTGCTTTGAAATGTGCATTGCTGGCTTCATCATAATTAAAACAATGTGATTAAATTACAATATATCAAACTATGAAAAATTAAGAAAATGCAATTCTTTATAGCTTAAACACACTAAACATTACTGGGTGGTTTTCAACAGCCTGTGCTTGTTGTTTCTTTAAAAATTGTATTTAATAAATTAATGTATTTTTAAAAATGTATATTTTGTATTGTTGCAGTAATAGCTGTTGTGCAATAAAATGTTGAAAGTTTATACGGTTCTTGTGTATGGATATTCCTTATCAGATTAGATTAGATATTATTAGATTAGATTCAATTTACTTAAAATACAGTAAGTGTGAGAATATGCATATACATGTTTATAGATGAATGATATATATACCGAGTGAAAGAAGTGAATAATAATACTAATGTATTTTGACAGCAGCAATTATAATATAAACAAAGGTTAGTCAAAAGCCATAATACACTTCCAAAACAACATCGGTAGCTGTCTTCGGACAGCCTTTGTCCACAGTCCTGGTTTCTCGGAATTTGGCTATTGGGGATGCAAAAGTGCTGTGTGAAATTAATAGTCATTCTGGTAATTCACAGACATCAGAATCATCAATTCCACCAGCGACGAACAACAAAAGTTGTGAACTTCCTGTGCTGATAACTATTGAAACAAGAGATATTGAAAATCTGATTGCTAATTTATTTCTGAGACAATTCTGGTCATCTTTGATATGCTACATGTTCACCTTTCCATAAAAAACTTGCCCATGATCCAATATGGTGGCTATCAAGATGGTGGCTTTGTACCGGACATAGCTTAAAAGATAGGCCCCCATTACTTGCTCAGATATGTCATTTTACTTTTGTTTCTGAAAAAAAAAACATGACCTGTATTTTTTGACCCACACTGTACAATGGGAATATATTATATACATATCCATACAGTGTGTAGTGAAAGTGATGCATTTCAAGTTACTGCAATGAGTTACAGCTAATAAAGTTACAGCCTCAATTAAACAGTATGTTGCTGCGAGAGCGGAAATCACTGTTATGATGTTGTAAAATTATTTTGCATAGATCCTACCAGAAAAGAAGCTTGGAGTGTATAATTTTGTGTCATTTTGAAGAAATGTTAAAGTGGAGAACTCAAAACTATGAAGCAACACAACAAAGCTGGACAATATTTATAAAAAATTGCAGTAATTATTCAGAAAATGTTTCTGATCTTCATCGAGTTAACAATAATAGACTAAGAAAGAGTGCTTAAATGAATGGAAACACAAACCATTATATATTTAATTTTGTTTGTTTTTAAATACAGTGATTATTCACAGTTTAGGACAGAGAAAAATGGCAATCAATTAGGTACCTCCCAGAGATACTGTCAAACGAGTCTGGATGTGACACCAAAAAAAAGAGTTAAAGCTCACAAACAGTATTCTCAACATGTACAATATCTCCAAGTGTTTAATTGCTTCAAAATATCAGCGTACCATTGTGTTTGGATTGGTTTTGTAAAACATTGTGCTGTGATTGTCACCATTGGGTGAACACCTTAATCAACTACTGATTGATGGCAGTAGATTACATGCCATTCATGTATGAATATGTGGGTGTGTAACTGCTTAAGCCATTGCATAATTCAAATAATCCATTCCTTACACTTTCTTTGTAATTTCAGATTGGAGGTCAGAACAGTTTGATGATTTGCCAGTGACACAATTTCTGAATCTTTTGAGCCAAATATCATGGAATAGTTGAGTCAGATTGTAACCTCTATAACACAGTCAAGGTTTATGCAGTCTTTTAGAATTTAGATTTGCTGCAGCTGTTTCATTAGAGCTTCCACCTGGATAGCCATGTTGAACATCTTTTTGAAAGAACAGATTGGTTAGAATAGGGTGTAAAGGGCCAGATATCAGATGGGAGCTGACAATGTCTATCACTGCAGAAAAAGTCAGTTTAAAAAAACAAGTTTAAAAAGGAAATTATCAGTTGTGGAGAGCCCTATGCAGATGGAAAACTCATGTTTTGAATTGCTGCAAATTGTGTCTGTTTGGGGTATGTATATTTCCATTCCAATTCACTAAATTGACAAGATCAACTAATTTAATTCCAAACCTTTGCATGTTTTGTATGATCGGCCTGGCTGCTTTTTGTTTCACTGGATGGCATCCACTGATCCTCCAGATGTCTCTTTTCTCTTTCACTTCGCCTCATTAAGAGACATGTATAAAATCATGGGTGGGTTCATAAAAGCCCGGCTGTAATGAGTGGATAAGTGTAAATAAACAAACACAGCAAAGTTAAGAGTGCCCGTAATACTACACCACCATCTCTTACTTTTACTAGACTGGCACAAGGACTGCAAGACACACAAGGGAGGTTACACCCCATCCCGTCCACCCTTGTCCAGGACAGAGAGTGATTAATCTTGGACAATAGCCCAGACTGGAGCAGACAGACCACCTGTTAGGAGAAAAAAAACCTTAATCAAAGTTAAAAAAAATCTCCCAGCATTGCACAGATTAATATAAACCTCCAGGCTCTGAATAATCTCCTAACCCCTCACTTGGAACACCTAGGGTCAGGATACAAGTGGAAAGAAGCAAGAAGAAGTTGAATGAGCTGCTAGAATTGCCTTGATTAAATCTCCAGGGGGTTGTGGAGGCTTGACTCTGCTGTATGGTGCTCTAGGCAAAACCATAGTCATGCAGTGCATCTCAGATCCTGCACAAGCTTTTTAGGTAGGAAGCTTTGCTCAGTGTGTGTTCTCAGATTAAACAGATATCAGCTTTGATTTCTGATTTTTCTGGACATGGGTTTAAAACACAATTCCACAGGGGTCATGCTTTATCACATTTTCAGCTTGTATTCCATTTATTAGTAGACCTATGTTCTTTTGTTGAACATGTGATTGTAGACCAAAGAAGGAATGCATGTTTAAACAGTTTGTTTCATAAATGACAATCCATGAATAACATAGCCACTAAACTTCGGATGAAAAGTCCTGGTAATGACTGCTACATTAAAGTATAGGGATTTGGGTAAATTTATTTTGTCTGCGGAAGCCCCCTTTAGACTGGTCAGACTGGTTATCTGAAGATGAGCACTACCATGAGTCCTGTGTCATATGAACAGTGAAGCATCCTGAGACTATTCCTGTGTGGGATTGCTTCTCATCCTGAGGAATGGGTTTGCTCAAAATCTTGCCTAAGAACACTGTCATGAATATGGAATAGTACCAAAACATTCCTCAAGCAAAGTTATAACCAAATCGTTTGGTGAATAAAGCACTAGAATTATATATATGTGTGTGTGTATGTGTGTGTGTGTGTGTGTGTGTGTGTGTGTGTGTTTGAGAAACTAGTTCTTTCTCAAATTAGGTCCTGCCACATTGGATCCCAACCAGTCTATCATTATAAAATACAATACAATACAATACAATACAATACAATACAATACAATACAATACAACACAATGTGTATTTATAGAGCACTTTTAAAACAACAGATGCTGACCAAAGTGCTGTCCAGTGATAAATAGACAATATAAAACACACATCATCACCTAACATAATGTAAAAGGGTAAGTCTTTGTAGGACGCCATTTCCCCAGCACTCCATACCGCACTGACCCACCTTGACTGTAATATATTTTATGTTGGGATACTTTTCATTGACTTTAGTATAGCACCTAACACTGTGGTTCCCTCCAAGCTGATCTTCAGACTCAGTCAGCTCAGTTTTACTCTGTAATTAGATTCTGGACTTCCTGACTGACAGACCTCAGTCTGTTAAGTTAGACAGTTAAACAAGCTTTTCAATCCAGTGTACCACAATGATGTGTGCTGAGCCCCCTTCTGTACTCCCTGCTCACCCATGACTATTTTCCTATTTTTGGGAAATAACTTAATAATCAAGTTTGCAGATGACACCACTGTGATAGGCCTGATCAGAATCTACAGAATCTGATCAGGCCTACAGGAATAAGGTACAGCATCTGACAACATTGTGTGATGACAATAATCTGATGCTTAATACCAATAAAACCAAAGAGATCATCACTGACGTTAGGAGGACTAGAGTCAGGCTCACTCCCCCATTTATGGAAATGGAGCTATGGTGGAATGGGTGTCTGACTTCGAGTTCCTTGGTACTCAAATTTCGGAGGATCTCTCTTGCCCACTTAATACCTTAATTATGGATAAATATCACAGAGTCTTCCTATGGATAACTCATATAATAGCTACATGAAACACTATCCCTCACAATCCCATATAATTAAAGCAATTAGACCAAATAATTAGTGATGAAACATTGTGTTTATGATATTAATACTCACTATCACTGCCTCTGGAAGTAGTAGACTGCCTCTGGAAGTAGTAGCATTATAAATACTAGTCGTCTGCAAACTGGTTTCCAGTAGCCACACAAAGCGAAGATTACAACTCACAATGAGCTACAGTGGGGTAAAGCACACTCTCGTTACACTCTGGAGAAGTGAAAACATATTCTTTAGAGTGATGACCATCTGCCAGGATAATGAATCTAGGTCTTGATAATGCCAAAAAACCCACCTGTACAAATGTGGGGGTCATACAGGAGTGTAGCTATTCTTCAAAGTTTAGTTCAGGGCTCCATACAGGTTCAGTGAAGGAAAATGGAACAGATACACTGACATTCTAGAAATGTTTGTGGTTTAAAAATGTCTGAAAAAAGTTTTCTTACTCACCCACATGCACAAATTGAACTGAGTGAACTCAAAAAACACAGACTTGCAGAGATCGGGGACAAAACTTGACTGGCCTGCACAGAGTCCTAATCTTAAATGTATGTTACATCTTTGGGGAAGAGTTAATTGTGAGTCAGGCCTTATTAACCTGTATCAGTTACCAACCTCACTAAAGCTCTATTAACTTAATGGAAACTAATCACCATAGTCATGTTCCAAAATGTAGTGGGATTTATCCGAAAAGTGGAGGCTTATAACAGAGCAAAGGTGGGAAAAACTTCATAATTATACCCATTTGTTTTGAATACATTTCCTCTGTTAAATTAAAACATAATTTCATGGTTTGCTCAAAAATATATGTCTGTGGAAATGAACTATAAGTAAACTTTGATATATTTAACTCTGTAATAAGTAACCATAGAGTCTAAAACTGGCAATGGTAACAAACACTGGAGTTATACCATTGACATCATGCTGCGTCTATGAGCTAATGCAAGGATTTCCATTGTTCATGCCAGACACAGCTTTTCAAAATTGAAATTATATGAGCAAATCACAGCGGGACTGAAAAAAAGGAAATTGAAGATTTGTCCCAAACATAACTTGGTACACAGTCACCTTGTTGTAGTGACATTCCATGAAGGCACGTGTATTTAATTTACATTTATGAGAAACTTAAAATAAACAGGAATTGTATGTAATCAAATGACTTTGCAATCTACATGGGTTGCATTAACATGATTCTGAATTGTTTGTTATACACATCTTTGAATTGTTTCCTTTACCTCTTTACCTCTTGGATTTGCTTCAAGCGTAGTTAAAATACAGCTGTATGATATCCATTCAAGTCACAATAATAGGCAAACACATTCTGCCCACAAAGGTACACAATGTCTGAGTCTGCTTTCTCAGTAAAGTTCTGTTCACTTGAACCGTGCTCTAATCAAAACATCTTTCAGATAACAGTACAGTGACCTGTCAAATCCGGCATCATAGGGGAAAAAACAAAAGCTTTCACTTTTCAAAATCTGCTCAATATGTCCGCCATTACTGTCGATACACATAATCAAACCTTTCACCCAGTTAACAAACATGTATGAAACCTGCTTTTTTAAACTTAGCAAAACAACTTTGCTTTATTGGCTTGTGGTCTGGATGCATCTGGATCTGTTAAATACAGCAGCAGTTTCTCTTTGACTTGACTTTTGTCTAAGTAGAATTATTGTTATTATTTCTTCCTTGTAGTCATACATCATGATTTGTAAAAAATATACAAACAGACAATAACCCCATGAGGCTAGACTTCTGGGACACCCTGTAGATATAGAGTTCTCTAATGCACAATCAGACAAAATGTCTTCATTATGAAAATATCACGCAAAGCACACAAAAAAAATAATGGTAACAGGATATACATGCAGATACCTAAATCTTGTTACAGCATCTGTTGTTGTGTTCAATATAAGGACACACTCTGAAAAAGAAATATGTAGCACATCTCAGTTTGTGTAGCTATCATGCGCACGCTACATTATACACTTACGTTGTTTATCAGATAGCCTTACCATGAGCAACTTACAACTGCTACAACCTTACAATAAAAACAATTGTGAGGTTAATTCAATTCAATTCAATTCAGTTTTATTTATATAGCGCCTTTTACAATAGAGTATTGTCTCAAAGCAACTTCA
>JAVSBV010000001.1:6361528-6388072 GCA_033117975.1 Parotocinclus spilosoma
TACCTATAGTGTTTTCTAACCTATTCAGTAAGATCTCATGATCTATAGTGTCAAATGCTGCACTTAAATCTAATAGAGTGTAAGTAAGTGTAAATTTTGTATTGTAATTGGAGCTATATTAAATGCCATTAATTCTTTATCTACATAATCAACTAAATTCTGAACTGGGTTGTAGGGGAGCTGGTGGCAAAGGGGACAAGGCAGGAACAACCCTAGGCAGGGTGGTAATCCATCAAAGTGCACATGCACTCACACACACTCATACTCTACCAATTTAGTGTAATCAGTTAACCTAAAGCATGTCTTTGGGCTGTGGGAGGAAACTGGAGCACCTAGAGGGAGACCATGCAGACACGGGAAGGACACTCCAAACAAAATTACCCAGACCGTTCCACCTGGGATCAAACCCAGAACCTTCTAGTTGTGAGGCTTATATTTATTATGAATATAAATTAATTTCTGTTCATTTATGGAAAGTTGTTAAACCAGTGTCAGAACACATTTCTAATGTCACACTCACTCTATGCATTTGTGCATGGGACAGAGAGTCTCTATGTTTCTATACCTCTGGTCATCTTACATCTAAAGCTACAGTTAGTACTATTCAACTTTCTTAACATTAGGGTAGAAAAGGAGAAAGCTTGGCTGATTTGAACCTACCTCATATGAAAGTTTTCCCTTCTTTTCTCACTGCATCTTAGTGATTTCTACCTTGTCTCTCTTGCCAAGAGCTGCACATTTGTGGTTTAAAATCTGCTTTTTGTAAAGCTGCTGTGCGACATTTATGGCCTGCTAAAAATCTGACTTAATCTCAGCACAAATTTCATCAATCACAGCAAGTATGCAATTACCTAATCATTTCTACAACACACTGCCCATTCTGCTCTTTCTCCATCACCAGTCGATGTTTCTGTTACATTCACTCACTGATGTGGTTTCATAGGGATGATGTCTGCTGGAATTAACAGCATTGTTGGTTAGTAGAGTTGCTGAATGTGCACTGTTTACACTTTCTGTTTATACGAGTCAGCAATGGTCATCGAGAAACATTAAAGGTTCACCAAGTTTTCAAACTTTCATTTATATTGGAATAATGTATTTACCAGACCTATACCCTAATCAAGTGCCCTAGTGAAATGTTAGTTTGCGTCACAAAATAATATTTTTTTTTTTTACCCAGGATTGCTGAGAAGCAATTTTTTCATTAAACAAGAACATCAGAAAAGCAAACATTAAGTCAAAGAAAATCTTCTACAATGCAAATGAGATGCAAAAACAACTTTTTAAAAAATTTAATTGGTGAAAATGCACTATATAAAAGGCTGAAAGTGCTGGAGTATCTGAACGTTCCCTGATCTTGGACATGCACATCCTGTAACTTCCCAGCCCTTGCAATGCCTCTGTAACACGATTAGCTTGGAGAGTGATAGGTCTTGAAGCTGATCAAACACAGACTACAGTGACACCAGCACTTGGAACATCCCAAAGCGTGATTATCAGACTGGAATCGCTTTTAAGAGACTCGAACAGTAAGATGAAGACTAGGAAAGGGTCACCCATCTGCCACAACAGCAACAGCAACTCGTCCAAGTTGACATTCTTCTGTTCTGTTCGCCCCCATAAATATGTCATTTGTTACGCAATCACAATAATTGAGTTAGCATCTCATTTGCATAATCAAACAACTTTTCTTTGGCTTTTTATTTGCTTTTCTTTTGATCTTGTTTGATGAAATAAAATCAAATGCATTTTTTCACTTCATTTTTAAATATCCCCTAACTTTTTGCGAGCAGTGTATATTTGTCTTTCTTACCTGTAATTTGTGTTTTATTTAATTGCAGAACGTATCAACCCAGGAAATGTACTGTGTTGTCTGATCAACTTAATTTTTATTGAATACATTTTGTAATTTTTTTTTTTCTTAATTCATCCATTACTGAATTTTAGGTCTGTAAAACATTTGTATTTATTTTAAGCCTTAATTTCTCAAAAAAAAATATTTTTTTAAATATAGAATATAGTAAAGTAATATTGTTTAAAAATGTTTAAACATTTGTTAGTGAGCACTTCTCCTTTGCCTAGATAATCCATCCACCTCAAAGGTGTGGCATATCAAGATGCTGATTAAATATCATGATAATTGCACAGGTGTGCCTTAGGCTGACCATAATAAAAGGCCAATCTAAAATGTGCAGTGTTATCACACAGCACAATGCCACAGATGTTGCTAGTTTTTAGGGAGGACTATAGGAATGTCCTCCAGAACTGTTGCCTATGTATTGAATATTCATTTCTCTACCATAAGCCATCTCCAAAAGTATTTCAGAGAATTTGGCAGCACATCCAACCAGCCTCACGACCACAGACCACATGTAACCACACCAACCTAGGACCTCCACATCCAGGATTTTTATCTTCATGATCGTCTGAGACCAGCCACCTGGAAAGCTGCTGCAATAATCAGTTTGCATAATGAAAAAATTTTTGCACAAAATGTCAGAAAGTGCATCAGGGAAGCTCATCTGCATGCACGTCGTCCTTATCGGGGTCGCCACCTGACTGCAGTTTATTTTGTGGGCAAAAGCTTACATTCGATGGTGTATGGCACGTTGGTGAGGTGTTCTCTTCATAAATAAATACCTGGTTTCACTGTACAGGGCAATGAGTTGTATGGGTGAGCGATATGCTGATGTCAATGTTAATTGAGTGGCCCATAATGGCGGTGGGGTTATGTTATAGGCAGATGTATATTAATGACAATTAACACAGGTGCATTTTATTGATGGCATTTTGATTGCACAGTGATACTGTGGTGAGATCCTGAGGACCATCAGGACGGTGATGACCATCACCTCATGTTGCAGCATGATAATGATAACCATGCTGCCAGAATCTGTACATAATTTCTGGAGCTGAAAACATCCAAGTTTTGCATGGCCAGCATACTCACCGGACATATCACCTGAGCATATTTGGGATGCTCTGGCATATATAACCAGCAATTTCACACAGCCATAAAAGAGGAGTGAACCAACATTCCACAGGAAATCAACAACCTGATCAACTCTATGCGAAGGAGATGTGTTGCACTGCGTGAGACAAATGGTGGTCACAGCAGATAATGACGTTTTCTGACCCCCAGACCCCCAATACTGCACATTTCAGAGTGGCCTTTTATTGTGACCAGCATGAGGTACAGTGCAGTATTCATGCATTGAGGTAGCTGATGTATCATAGCTGCAGACTCCAAGAACCGGCAAACAGAAAGACCACCAATTTTACACAATTCTGATTGTCCAAAGACCGTTACCGACAAAGAAACCTCAACAATAGGTTTGGCAGCTCTTGCAAAAAGTCCACGATGCAGCGTGCAATCTGTCCTGTGACTTTTGACTCACTCTGCACATCCCAACTTTTTCTAAATTGGGGCAGTACATTTATAATTTGCGTGAAACTTAATGTATTTATGAAAAAATAGGACATTAACATTAAAAAAAGCTCACAAACTTTAATGCACTACTATAGCTAGAGGTAATGTTATCCAAAAAAATCAGTTGTGAGTAGAGTTTGTTAAGTATGTGATGTGTGCTCTACTCAGTACTGGGCATGGATCTCTCCAGATCACTGGTTTTAATTTTCTCTTCAGTGATGCTGCTACTCTAGGCTGCACTATACATTTCTCAAAGCACACTTATGGATTTTAGAGTAAGTTATTCAAGATGTATGCCCTTGGCTCTGCATTAACTCTTTGAAGACACACATATTCATGACTCGTATCACTTCCATCAATAGCTCTAATCCAGGGTTGTTATAGCTAGCAGCACCAACCAAAATCGATGTTCAGTCTGTCAGCATCACATTGGTTAACACCCTCAATGGATTTGATTTTCCAGTCAGGAAATTCAGCAAAATGTAGGCCTGCAGACCAAGACCAACCCTTCCTACAAGATTTATAGAAGTCTCCAACTGGGAAAAAGAAAGAACTTATACTGTGTATCATAATTACCGTAATGGTTGATTTTCAGAGAATGTTTCTAAATTCCACTGGATTACATAAGCTATTGCATAATAAATAATACAATTCCAATTTAACAGTTTTGTCTATATAGATAAGTACTGTTTGATCTGATCAACTTTTCTCTGCCAAGAAGAGAAATGGTAGAGTTAAATAGTAGAGTTTGTACTCTGCTTAAATGTTGTGCTGATTTGACCTAAATCTTCCTAGAAGTGCCGAGCTCCAGTCGTTTGATCGTTGTGACTTCTTACTAGCAGCACAGCCTTAGATTTAACTACTTGTAAGTTTAAAGTGTTAAAAGGTGTTATTGCATTGCCTATTCTGGAATTTAGTGTAGTATCAAGTGGATTAATTATGTTTATATTCCATCATGCAAGTTTATATTTTGATTCTACAGTTTGGTCTGATTTTTATTTTGTGCTTATAATTGAGGACCATGGTGTTGTGTGTTTAGTAGAGAAAGTGATATGTATAACAGTTTAGACTTTGGATACTATGTAAATGGTAGAGTTATTGTTAAGTCATTTTTTTATAATATCTGTGACACATTTACACAATTTTTGCACACAGTTTTCTTATGAAGATACCTTTCATATTTACATCACAGTAGCATGTGACTATGGTATGTTACTATGCCCATAGAAATGCCCAATCAATGACTATTTCAGTCAACACCCTGTTTCAAGTACTGTAAAGGCTGCATACGTATTTTATGTATTAATACATACCGTACATTCCTACTTGCATACCTAAATAACACTTTATAAACTTCTTTGTTTCAAATTCATTTTGTCATAAGAATAGTAACACATTTTCAGCATTTTCTTGGAGTAATACCACTGGCCAGTGATTGTAAGTAAGCTACAACCTTTGCTTATTGAAAATTTGTTCACATAATGTAACACACTTTATATGTGTATTACAAAATACAGACTTGTCCTAAACAACATACAATGCTATTTTAAGATAATAATTCTACCACTGATGGTCCATTTATTTGTATCTCATTGTGGCACTAATTTTACGGAATCAAGCCATACCAGCTCAGTGTGTCAATAGACCAAGTGTCTACTATAAACTGTCTGACTATTATTATTTAATTTTTATTCTTTTTTATTAAGGGACGCCCTGTTCTTGAACAATGTGTCACACATGATGACAATATATGTCAGCTATTTGCCAAAAAGGGCTTGTTTATAAAAACCAATGCCTTGATTCAAACACACATTCTGGTTTACTCATTGAATACTAGTGTTGGCTTGGAGAATAAAAACAGGATATCAAGTGCAGCAAGCTCATTCTCCAGTTCAACCACAATCACAGACATGTGTGAGGCTTTACATTCTTTAACTTTAGTGTGCCGCTCAGAAAACCACTTCCACAAAGGCTCTCAGCATGGTGCATCCTAAAGAAGGGGGGGCAAATATTGAGGCCTGAAGGGATTAAACCCATTACAGATATCCCAGTTTAAGCCCTGAACTCGACTGAGTGAAAGTCGTTGAGGTTTCACTCATTTCCTCTTACACTTCATTCATCCTGATTATATCAGCAGGGTAACTAGCTACAATAAAAGGACAACGATGCTCAGAACAATTTGATTAGCCTTGTACGGCCACAGTTAAACCACAGTTAGTGCCCTGATATGGGTGTAATCTTGCAGGACCGGTGACAAAGCCTAGTAGCATGGGTACTAGCAAGATAAGGCTAATGTTACAGTCCAGTTCATATTACCACCCCACAGTTGGGACGAAATGAAAAATTCAAATAAAAAAAACTTACTTTCGTTTTTTAGACTTTTATTTTATTGCAGAGACAGTATGAACCCAAAATATTTCATGTTTTTTCTGCTCGACTTCCATTCTTCTATTCTTGCATTTCAGGCCTGCAAAACAGGACTGGAACAATTTAGGGCCAGTAATGAGGGGAAAAAAAACTAAATAATGGTGTGATTCCAAACAGGTGATGTCAACAGTTTTGGTACAAAAGCAGAGGTGAAAAACAACGGCGGAAAATCTCCAATTTATGAACAAATAATACATAAGTAGCATAAGAAAACTACTATTAATAAATAAATACATTTTTATAAGTTCCTCAAAGACAGAAGGAATTAGCATATTTCAGTCCTTAATTTTTCTTTCTTGACTTGTTTTGCAATGTCCTGTTGAAAAATGCATGAGTGCCATTGAAAAAGATGTTGCTCTAAAATGTAATTTTCTGCATTAATGCTACAATAAGTCTAAATTGCCTTTGCTAAGGGCACTGACACAGCCCCAAACCATGACAGACCCTGGCTTTGGGACTTGTTAGGCAGTTGTTACTTGTTACGCAGATTGCAGCCCACAGAGGCCAAAAATGTCAATGTTGATTCTGGACATGCTTAACATTTCACAATAAAATTTAGTTGTATAAGTGTACATTACAGCAGTTTTAAAGTGTAGCACTGAATTAGATTATGTGTGCATTCACTAACTTGTACAAACCCAAATTAGTAAGAAAAATGTGTTCATATGGGAAAAAGCAGGATTGGGAACAGTACCAGGATTTTAATTTCATCGCAAACAATGAAAACCCAGTATATGTTTCACATTATATTTCATATTTTGTTTGATGAACTTCATTTCATTTGTAAATACAGATCCATTCCTGCATTTCAGGTCTGAGAATTTCCAAAACAGTTGGACAGGCAGGTTAACAAAACTTTATCAAGCACTGTCATACCAAGTTACAGCACTATATATATATATATATATATATATATATATATATAGATAGATAGATAGCTAAATAGATAGAGAGATAGATATGTTTGTCCTAATTGCTCAACTGTTTTGGAATGTCTTAGGCCTGAAATGCAAAAATGGATCTGTATTTACAAATGAAATGAAGTTGATCAAACAAAATATGAAATATAATGTGTAACATATACTGGATTCTCATTGTTGGCAATAAATGTAAATGTAGCAAATACTGTGCTTTTTCCCACATCCCACTTTTTTATTATCTATTTTATTATTTTTATTTACTAATTTGGGTTTGTACATGTTAATGAATGCACACAATATAATTAAATGCTACACTCTAAAATTGCTGTAATGTACACTTATAGGACAGTATAGTACCGCTTACATACATACATACTGATCCTTAGTACGCTGTTAAAAATCATCAGGTAAATACAACTGAGTGTACATTTTAATGTGCATTTTAGAGTAATTAATCTCCATGCTAAGCTAAACATTCTGCTACGCTGTTTTTAAACTAACACATATTTCACATTTGATGTGAGATATCAATGCCACTAACTGTTTTGTTTAGTTTAGTGCCAAAAAAGTTTTCCACATAAACGTTGTTTGTTACGTTGTACCAACAGGATACTGTCATATACACAGGCACAAACATAGACATACACAGATACAACGACACACATGCAAAGCACATACTGTACACAAAGCATACATATGTTTCCCAAAGTTACAGTAATGAACAAGAACATACATTTCGAGGAACTGCCTTTTGATTGACTGCATACTCATGGCATTAAACTCTAGACATTAGAGCTACTAATAAAATTTCATTAGGGGTTTCAAGTAGTTGTGCCCTTTAATTTATATGATTTGTATAAGGGAATTAGTTATTTTCCTTTGTTTTTCTGCCTGCCAGTTAAATTTATGTGTACAATAAAAGTGCATCAAAGTATTTATTTAATAGACACTTGTTAAGAAGGCTATAATTAACCTCAGAACAAATCATAAATCTGACTTTAGCTTCTCTATCTCGGTTCAGCTGTGTACCAAAGGTCATGCATCTTGGCTTGACTAGCAACAGATCTATGCGGGAGTGTAGCTCTGACCTATGAATATGGGCTTTTCATTTAGTAATCGCTTTAGTGTTTATTGTATTTTCACATTACTGCACTGGCAAGTAAATTCATACAGACAAAACAGCTTCCATTTTACTTTCAAATGATCTTTGACATCTACATTAGATGGATAAATGTCAAACATCACCTCCAAAAACTGAGATATTAATAATGACTAAGTTGCTGCTATAATAGCATCCAATGCCCCACCCCAAACATTTTTTTCAAATAGCGCACAACAGTGCATTAGGCAACCCAGTCACTGATGCTGGGAGATAAACCTGGCTGTACCAAACGTGACAGATGGCAGTGTTAGGCATGAAGCTCCTTCTCAGAGGTAATTTTATACTTTTTAATAAATGCAATTAATGCGATGCAATTAATTCAGTGTGTGTTGTGTACCACTTTTGTTGCATTTACTCTTCACAATAACAGCACTTAGAGTTCAGAAGACAAAATGCCCTGATATGTGGACAGAGATGCACACAAAAAATAAATGTGCACAATTTAATAAAAATATGAAGAAACATATCTCACTGACTGCACACAACCAAAAATGAATGAGTCCACTCGAAGAAACACTATAACACTATAAGCTCATTGGTCTTGAGCATGGTGGAGAGGTTGGACTGTGAGTGAACAGGTGTGTGTGTGTGGACAGGTGTCTTTTGTACAGATAAATACATGTAAATAAACAATAAATTATGACATAATCAATATGGCAGTAAAAATACAAATGCTAAATCTTTCTTTAATTTGACCCGTTGTTTAAGCCTGCAGCATCCTAAGTGAAAGACAGAATTTTGTTCCCTATTATAATCGATCTGTTGGTCCTATACGGAACTTACATGTCAAGATTACAAATAAGTATTGTTAAAATAACTGTAAATGTACTGTATAGAGTTGCTTTGGGTTTGTGCATTAAGTCTGAAAATCTACCGTTCTATTCAACTAAAACCATTGTTAGAGATGGAGTCTGTAAATACTCACACACAGGTCCAAGAAACACAGAGTACACCAAGTCTTCTTAATTAAACTAATGAGTGCCAGGTCAGGAATTGCTTCAGCGCCTGTATAAAGAGGCAAATCTTCACTCGTCATTTGAACACAGTGAAGTTCAGTCCACCATATGGGTGCCAGTGACCCTTAATCCTTGTCTTCTTTGCATCTTAAGGGGTGGATGCAGTCAAAGCATGCTTGAGGCTCAAAGAGTACAAGACATGGAATGGATTTGAACTTGTGTAGACAGAGGCTGGTCCTTTTTTGGCTTTGTAGGCATGCATCGATGTTTTTAATCTGCTCCAGAGAACTTCAGAGAGCCAGCTATGGAAACACGGCAGTGGCTGGGAATTTGAGCAGACTGAAAACAAGATTTACTTCTGCATTTTGACCATGTTATGGTTGATTATGATTTGCTAGCGGCAGTGTAGCTAAAGAACTTGCACATGACTTCAAGACATGCCTGTATGTTTGTTGCTATTGCATGAAGTTTGTTTCTCATAGTTTTCCATCGATAGTTCACATGCTAATTATTCTTAGTGGGATTCATTAAGATTAATGTCATATCAGATACCCTTGCTACCAGCTCACAGCTTTAAAGCTGAGATTCTCTGCTTCTCTGCTCTACTGCACCCAGCTACGGAGTTGTGGCCTGTTTAACTCTGTATTCCATACCTGCCAGCATTGCTCAGACAAATTCAGTAGTCCAGACCCCCAACCAAAAAACAACTTATCTCCATCAGTAGCACCCATGCATCCATGCAGCAATGTCTGTGTGCTTTGGCACAGCTGTGACATGTCGAGATGCACAAAAATATTCAGCTTGTTTAGACATCCCATCCCACCTTACTTTAATTGCGTCCATTGGATTTAAAGTGCTTAGATGCTGGGATAGCACTCACACGCACACACACAAAGTGAACACACACATGCGCGCGCAAACACTCGTGCGCACACACATGCTTGCGCGCACACACACACACATGCTTGCACACACAAACACAGACACGTGCGTGCACACACACACACACACACACACACACACACACACACACACACACACAGCACTGCATGGATGCCAGACATTCCAAAATAAACAAGAGAGAGTAAAATAATGATTTAGTGCTGATTCCTTTTTAAATAAACATTGTTAATCCACACCTGTACCAAGTGGAATCTGAAGTCACGAACAATTTGTACAAGTTTGAATGAGGGTAAATGATATCATTTGGTTTTATATAAATGATCATAAGTATCATGTTAAAGGGGCACCCCTGCTTTCAACCTAAAATGCTTGTCTTACATTCTTTTCCAGTATAACTCATGCCTTTAGCACTACATCTTGAATAATTTATATATCATTATTTAACATAATACATTTGGTAATGAGTAAAACATTTCAATTACGCAAATACAACTAAATATCAGAAAAAATTGGGACATTATGGAAGATGTGTATAAAAGCATAGTGTTTCTTACATTTGCTTTAAATTTATTGTACTTGAGACATTATAAACCTGAGATATTTCATGTTTTATCCGGTCAACTTTATTTTATTCCTGCATTAAAATTATGTTTTCATTCCTCTTCACCACACTTAAAAGATTGTGATTATTTATTTTGAATTTTATGAATAATTTACATTTTATTATAGATTAAGTACTTAATTTTATTCTTATTTTATTTTAAGTAGTTATTTAATTAACATCTAAGCCACTCATGGAGTTTTGAGCCTTGGTCCTCCCAAGGTTTGTTCCTTCTACATTCAGGGAGTTTTTCCTCGCCACTTTCGCCCTAGGCTTGCTCAATTTGGAATTGGCCTTTTAAGATAATATAATATTGTAAAGCTGCTTTGGGACAATGCTCCACTGTAAAAAAGCACTACATAAATAAATTTGAATTTGAATCAAAATTTGATTTAGTGTCTTATGTATTATTTTGTACCATTGTTCCTGCAAACAGGCCTTTACAGTACAGGATCATTGTTGTTGCTCCACACATTGCATTTCAAAATTCTCCACACCTTCCCTATTTGGGACAGGTCAGGACTGCAGGAAGGCTATAGCCATGCCTTTGTAATATGTGCAGCATGTAGTTTTGCATTGTCTTTTTAATGTACCTTTCTGTATTAGTGCTGCCATTACAGAAGTACAAATTACCTTTGCCAAGAGCACTTGGTAAAAAACAAAACATGGTACCCATAAAAAACACACACACAAACTGGAATATTAATTAATCTGACCACAATACACTTTTCCACTATTCACACAAAGATTTCCACTGTGGGATGATCCATCCTTGATGCCTCTGAGCCTAGAGAACGCAACAACGTTTTGGGACATGGTTAACACGAGGCTTCTTTTTTGCGTGGTATTGTAGTGCTCGAAAAGGCTTGCCAAAGTAATCCCTTGCCCATGTAGATTAGATTAGATTAGATTTAATTCAACTTTATTGTCATTGTGCAGAGTACAAGTACAGAGCCAATGGAATGCAGTTAGCATCCAACCAGAAGTGCAATCTACAGTGATATTTACATAAAATGTAGTAGTAATATACAGTATATACAGAATAATAATATTTGCAGTAGATAAAGGGTGCAGTAAAAATACTAAGTGTGCAAAGGTGCAGGTAATGACAATGCAATAAACACAAAATTGCGAAAACTGGAGAGACACTGAGCCTCGCAGTGTGCTTGCGATGCCATCTTGTCATCAAGATGGTTCTTCTGTGGATGGTAGTTCTATGGATCTAAGAACATCAGCATTCTTCTTAATCTTGTGTCTTCAACCCTAGTACTCCAAAATACCTCCCAATTTCTTGAAATGTTTAATAATGTTATGCACTGTAGAGGGAGAAATTGAGGGAGACATTGCTGGCAAACTGAAGATCCTTTGCTCATCTAAGACTCATTTCTTGGACGATGCTTATGTACTAAATCATGATTACAATAGCCTGTTGACATCACTCGTTTAAAATCACATTATTTAGTGTTTTAATTCATCTCTAGCTCTGAATTGCCCTGGTCCCAACTTATTTGAAGAGTGTTGCAGGAATGCACAAATAAATGTTTATTAAAAAATAAAACGTATTATGCATTTTCCATACTGCCCAAGCTTTTTCTGAGTTGGGGTTGTACATTAACAGTAACACTTAGTCCAATTGTACCCATTTGGGCACCTATGAGCTCGACCCATGTAGAAGACACCATCAGGACCCAAACAGGCAGCCAAGCAAATCAAACAATACTGAAAATGGGATAAAGAATACAACATCCTGCCCACCCACTAATGGTTTAATAGATAGATCTAAATAATCTACTTTATATGCAAGATTAAATCCGTAATCTAACCCAATGCTTTTTATTTATTTACTTTTAAAATAACATTTCCCAGCTACATTACACACTTTACAGTGTCAGAAGGGTTACTGTGACCAGTAAGGATAAAGTATTATCTGTTTGAACTATGACTGTTGAATTTCGGATGGGGAGGTCAATGTAAGGGTCAGCTGGTACATTTATGGTACACATTGCAGGTTCAATAAATGCACTGTTTTACAGTGATACAATACACTTTGATGGACAATACACTTTGATGGACTATAAGGCAACATGGAGAACAATCCAGAATTAATTCATACAGTAATAAGGTTTCAATGGAATCAAATCTTGAGCTGTGTGGTACCAATGCTACCTGATGCCTCATTAGTCCATTATAAATATAGCTGCTAAAAATAGTATTTCTGGGAACCTTTTTTTTATTATTAATGCCATAGTGTAACATTTGGAGTAAACAGTGCTAGCTGTTTTATGGATAAGTAAAAAACAATAGTAAGGTTTGCAATGTGTGAATATTGCCACATGAACAATTAGAAATTTGCAAGTTCATTTAAAAAGTAAAAGCTTCCATCACCAGAGGTAAAGGACCTCTGCCATAGCCACTACCACTGTACAACCTGAAGAAAGATTGGGCTTTCCTTTACATGTCAGAATGGCACATATTTGCTTTTTAAGACTATTCATATCTATTCTGTAATTAAGAGGTGCCATGTATTGCCTTTGGTAATTAACATTTACATCTCAAGCAAAACAGCTGCAGCAAGGCGTCTGTTGAGCCATGATTAACTATTCAGACCTAAGATTTGTAGACATAAACCATCTTTTCTTCTTCTAGACGAATATAACAGTCCTGTCACACAGGGGATTTAAGCAGTAAAATACTGTTAACAGCATTGTGAACATGTGTTTGTTTTTGGTAGATGAGTAATTAGTGGGGTGGAAGGTGAACAGAGAGAGAGGAAAACAGTTCATTAATCGTTTTCTGGCATACTGGTGAACTGGGGGTGATTAGTCAATAATGAGGTCATACAGAAAGGTCAGGGATGCAGTGGGAGTACCATACTGATGCAAGGACTTATCCAAAAATAATTTGAGGCATATCACTGATGCCACAATAAACAAAAAAAACCCCAAACAATAAAAAAATAAACAAAGCAAAAAAGCAAATCAGGTGTTACATTTTGCAATCACTCCCGCTGTTAAAAACGGCACTAATGCTGACCCCACAGTCCATACCCACCATTCATTACTTTCAAGTTTGAATTGTTATGGTTTGACAGTTGACCATACTTCTCTATGATCCACTTTCTCCCAAGTGTAAGCTTAGACATCTGGTATCATATATAAGGATATTAAGAATACTTTTAGATATATAGGTATTTAGGTATATTGGAATTTTTAATATATTGGAAGTCAATGCTGGAGAATTTTTTTTAAGTTTGTAATAAAGTTTAAACCTAACAATTGTGCGGCAACATTCTGAACCAATTGTTTTTGCTTTCCACTCTTACCTACAAGTGAGCAAGGTCATACATTTGTTATGGATGTTCTCACACTAGGTGATCTGTACCATGCCCAAAAACGTTTGACCCCCAATGCCCCATTCAGTTAACTAATAAATTCTGTACTGCCTTGGTACCCTATACTGTGCTCATGATATGCAACAGTTCAGATACCCTTGAAGATATGGGCTTGGGTGAGGTTCAGTTGGACTTGGTCATGGTACATATGTAGTGTGATTGCAACCAGGTCTCCATAAAAAAACTACTTACATGTGCAGCATGATTAGCCATCAATCATCGCATTGCATTATCAAGAAATCTGTAACTCTGCTGATGAAAAGCGATAAAAAAAGTCCTTGGTGCTGTGAAAGCATGTCTCATACCAATATAGTGAGGTGACCAGGTCTTTAGCAGGTTGTGGTCACTTAACTGCTGGTTGTTGAAGGGGTGCTCTAAAAACAACGTGGACTTTATAGACAAATTGACTAGTTTTGAGGGTAAGCCTGGCCTCTTAGGACGAAAAGGTGCTGCACTCATCTCCTGTAGTATTGCCTATAGTTTTATGACAGGATTTGTTAGGGGATGACTATCCAGAGTATGGGTCAGGCAGCAGACAATTAGGCTTAACCAACTGTCTGCTGTTAGCCATGCACCGTCACTCTGACATAACTTTATTAAAACTGTGTCTGTTACCTGCATCGGCCCCAAGCCTAAATTCCCCTACAAATTGGCGCAAGTGGCAACGTAGTAAATTGGACATATCTAAGATCACATGGCAGAGTATAAACAGGCCCTTACCAAAGCTTAATCTGTGTATTTATCCTCAATCATAGAGAAGAATAAGAATAATCCTAGATTTTTATTTAATACAGATTAACTAAAAACATCACAGAAACTGACTCTTGTCAGTTTGGGATTGGCCTTTTAAGATAATATAATATTGTAAAGCTGCTTTAAGACAATGCTCCGTTGTAAAAAATGCTATAAATAAATTTGAATTGAACTAAATTAAATTGAACTCTAGCACAGAGATGACTTAAGTATGCTAGGGCCCAGAATGCCCCAGTGTGAGTGTAGACCAACAGGGGAGTGGGGAGAGGGGGCAATCATGCTCCGACATGGTACAAGGCAACTGGCAAGGCAATATCGTGTGAGTGCAATATAAAGCAACCAAACGGTGGCAGCCACAGCCTTAATATGCCTCAATCCTAATATGAGACCACCACTGTTTCTTAGCTTTTCTGAATCGATGATGTTTGTTTTTGTATGGATCTGACACAGCATTAACATTTCTCTGCTTTGATACACTTGGTCATTATGGAAACATTCTTTGTAATAAAATGGAAAATATGTACCAAATGAACTGAAGAAGCCTAAACTTTCAGATGTGTAAGTGCTTGTTTAACTTTCTTTTAAGATGTCATTAGTGGTTACACTGCATGGTCATTATAATAGACTTTAGTGGTCTAGTTTGTTTTTGTAACAAGCAAACTACAGACAACAAAAATAACATCCTCCATCCACTGCCTAACATGCTAAGCTGCTATAGAATTAATGAAGAATACAGTGTCTAAGTTTTACTAAATTACATAAATACTGTAGGGATTCAGTTTTCAATTTGAGTGTCCAAACATAGCTTTTGCTTGACAACGTCTGGTTTCGAAACGTTTCAGAATATTTCTTGGTTTATTTTTTAAATGAGTTTATGTCAGCTAAATGCTGTTTAGATCAATAAAGTGGTATACAAGGTAGATGGCTTGTGTATAAAGTGGTATACAAGGTAGATGGTACTCTATATGGTAGTGGCTTCTTTGCTTCCTTTTTGTCTCAAACTGTGTTTTTACATGAACTTGGGCTCTAGTGTGCTCATTAATTGCAATACTGCAGCTAGAGTTATTTTGAGATTATTTCCCATCCTTGATATTTTAGTTAAGACCACTGGAACCAAGTCTGTGTCAAGACCAAGATCAGGACACATTGAGTCTAAGCTGACTTAAGATGAAACCTTGGTTTAGTAGATGTGTCTTAGTCTAGAAAGAGACTGGTAGTGGCTGAGACTGAATTAAGGATGAGACTATACTGAGATTTCAGGTCTTTTTTTAATTTAAGTTATTTAATATTATAGTTTATCATCATCATCATCATCATCATCATCATATTTTGTCAAATATAACTATAATTATGATGAATTGTTATTATATCATGGTCTTACTCAAACTAAGACAATGTAACTTTTGATAGCAAATGAATGAGTGATGATTCTGTTTCTTTTTATTTTAATATTGATATACTTCTTCAGTTTAATATAGCTAAAAACATCCATTATATCCATTTTTATTAAATGTGAAAATACAATAAGTAACATTTAAATCTGACCTCAAACAAAAACTATCCAGTTAAGACATCATAGAAGAAATAATAATAATAATAATAATAATAATAATAATAATAATAATAATAAATAATGATCATCATCATCATCATCATCATTATATATATATATATAATCACTATTTGCTTGAGCCAAGACTTAAGAATAAAATATCTTCATCCATTAGTTCCTTACTGAAGTAGTAACCCAGAATTAGAATTAGAGCTTCTGGTCAATCCAAATTTACTTTGGGAATATTTAATTTATACATGTTAACTAAATAAAGCTAAGAAAAGCTCAAATTTACCTTAAATGTCAAATTTCTTTACAGCACAACACTGGAAAACCTGGTAACATATTTTGTAATAAACAGTCCTGTGTGACTAAAGCTATCACAAAATGTATTCTTGCACAAACTTATGCTAACTATAAAACTCTGAAAAGACCTTTAAAAGACTTGTTTGCATTTCAAAATTCATTTTTTAAATATTTGTTCAACAGGATGGACAGTACTACAGTATAAACAGCATTATACCACAATACTATAACAATTTAAAAAGCCTTGTTTGCTGTTTCTGCAGCTTTTC
This sequence comes from Parotocinclus spilosoma, assembly GCA_033117975.1. Classification (NCBI taxonomy): domain Eukaryota; kingdom Metazoa; phylum Chordata; class Actinopteri; order Siluriformes; family Loricariidae; genus Parotocinclus; species Parotocinclus spilosoma. The sequence continues at coordinate 6,378,199 of JAVSBV010000001.1, forward strand.
TAAATAACCCAAAAGTGTTTAATAAGACAAAGATCTAGTGATCTGTAAAAACATTTGATAGGTGCAACTTTGCCATAGCAAATGCCTCTCTAACATCCTTCATGCACCCATTTGATTCAGAGCTATCCCTGTCAATAATAGCACTCTCTCTGGCCAACAAGTGACCATCTGGTTTTACTTTATTCGGGTGTGCAACCTATTAATGCTAAACAATAAAATGTTTTTGTTGCTGAATGAAAATAATTTTTATTCTGGAGGCTTGTGAACTTGTATATTTGCATAAAGAGATTAACAACGTAAATGCATAGATGTAATGAGCAATCGTTTGACTGTGTAATAACAACGGAGGTAGAACACTGGGAACTGTTTCTCTGATTCTGACAGCTGACTGAACGATTCCAAACTAGTCACATGCCAAATCTTTCAATAAGAGCCAAACCTTCCATCACACATTCAGTGTGGTTTTAGAAGTCAGTAGATTGATCTGTGTGACTGAATGTTTTATAAACTCTAGTACCTCAGTAGGCATACCAAAACTGTTAATCAACACTCAGCACGAGGAAGCTTTCTGTCATGCAGGTGCATAATCCAAGTCTGGATTAGATAAAAGACTGCGAGCCTCACTCAGATGAAAAAGCACTGGTTGGAAGGTTAGTTTGAATGAAGTTGCTCTGGTTTCCAGCAGCTTTTGTTCACCACGTTTTGCTTTCATCCAACTTCTAAACTGTCATCTGGTTCCAATGAGGTATTTTCTCTGATTGTAGAACTCGTTGAAATGCTGTCCAGCCAAGCTCTCCTTTGCTCTTTCTTTCTTTGACTAAATAAACACGAAAGAAAGCCTTGTAACAGATGCTTAAATTGATAGGAAGCAGTAAAAGAGATCTGAGTTTACTCATTAGGCCAGCTATTGTAAACTTTTTGAGCATAGCCTTTGCTGATAGGTAGTGATAATAACTGTCAAAATTAACTTTAACACTTTTTGTCTACCTAAGAACGAAAAACACCAGCTTTAAGTTCTGAACTACCTCAAAGGTTCTGAACAGTAAGCAATTGTGCTACATAGAATTTTGGATCATAGTAGTCACAGGACTAAATTTACATTCTGCTTAAAAATAAAGCAAAATAAACTTCATATTCTTTCATATTACTTTTTTGGAAGATGACAAGGTCTGGAAAACAAGTATCTTATTAGCTGTTAGCTGGTCAAACCTTTTAACTATGTGATAATGCGTGCATAAAATCCATTGATTGAAAACCATTGACCAAAGGCATTCTGAAATGTCTGACTATTATTAATAAAGCTCTGAGGCTATAATAATGTAAATTAATGATGCTTTGATATGGAAAGCCCGATTGTATAATACAAATTATTAATATTATAATTATTAGAAATACAAATTCCTAGTCAGCTAACTTGGCTGTCCATTAGAACCGTATTATTTGCACAATTTGCATAATCTGTACCACAAAATATGAAATTAGTAATACACTACCAGTGGTGTCTTGAATTTGATTTAGTACCAATAAATGCAGCTCATGACAGATAATATGGTGCTTTATTTATTTATTTTTTAAATAAGAGCACATGCAAAATAGGTAAACACTTTAGTATGATTGATGCTAATTACAGTGGCTTTATTGAAAGCTATATGTTAAATGCAAGACACCAAGTAATGTTATCTCATGCATAAATGGTTAACAATTGCACCAGCACAGTCCTATATCCCAGGTGGTCATTCTTTACATAGTCATTACACTAACATCTGATGCTTGTGACCAGCATGTTCACTATCCTAATGGCCCATGCTGGTGTCCATAATACTCAACATATCATAATAAGGTATGTTGGTTACCACAAAACACAACATATGCTGGTCCTTTTAAGAAGCTGCTATGTTAGAAGACCACAAAGGGGTAAGGGTGGGGGTTTTAATCAAGATAAAACCAGGAAAAATGTACAGTGAAATTTGACAATAGAACCCGTAGTAGCACTGTGAAATAAGTTATGGCCAGTTCATAGTCAACCAAGTTTACAATTGTACTATACATTGTATAGAACATTTACATTTATGTCTGCTAAATGACTACTTTACAATTTGACATAGGAACCATGAAATGGCCAAAGTACCATTTAAAGGTCATAGTAGAACTATGAACTTTATGGTGACATTGTAAAAGTTCATATTAAAACTGTCAAGCAAATTACTGTTTCGAAATCTTACAGTACATTTTTTCTTGGGAAGAGCTATTCATCATGGATGTGTAGCATTAAAATAAAATAAAACATTAAACAATAATTATGTATATATGTTTCATTATTCGTGTACAGTTATACTCCATTAAATCCACACTTTTGTTTATTGTTTTGTTTATTCATGAATAAAATGTCAGATGTTATGAATGGATAAGATTAGGCTGCTGAACAGTTAGCTATAACATGTGCATACAGCAAAAGGTGCTACAATGCAAGTACTTGAATATTCTCCAATATTTATTTATTAGGCCAGAACTATCCATGGGTTACAAACAGGTATTTAGCTTTTATTTAGTGCACACAAACTAATAAAACAGTAAATACTTTAAGCCTCATAATAAAGTTGACAAAAATACAATTTAAGTCTTAAAAAAAGTCTTATATTAAATGCTTTTACCAAATATCTTTTAAATTTAAGCCAATTTAATGTCTTATGTATTTGTGCAATGTTTGTTTTTGCAAATATCATGCCTCATAACATTATTAATTAATCTGACTTTCAATGACTTCTGACCTAAACTCCATCAAGCATTTATGAGAGCAGTCCATACCAACTTGAGTGCATTTTGTAATTACAGCTAAATAATTACAGCAAAAATATATTTTACACACTAAAACATATTTTGTGATTTGTTATATTATTCAAATAGAACTATTTTCGGTGGTAATTTCAGACCTTTGGTTCCCACTGTACATACAAATAACATTCTGTGGATGAAAGAAAGACATTGGGCTATTTGGACTGAGGTGGGAGGCTCATTTCAGCAATGAGGAGGCAGGATACTTTACCGTCATCCCTTCCAGTCCTAATACCCTTACTCAGACCATGTCAGAAGGCAGTAACCCCCTTCCAGTTGACTCAGCATGCCTTGACAACAACACTTTCCTGCTGAGGACACTATATCCCACAGTGGCACTGTTTGTTAGATTAAATACCGCTGATACACATATTGTCTTTGTTTTATACAATATTTTATACAATAATTAAATTGTTTTTAGTCTTATAAGATATAGCATTATATTCTCTTGATTAATCTCTCCATAATATTGTATTCTTTTCAGTTTATCATTGTATAGATATTCTTGTATTGTATGGTATTTTAACTATTAAAATTTATTTAAATATTTTATATTTAATTTGATATTTGATCATATTACATATATCATTTAGAATACCAAAGGAGGTTAAATCTCATTCTAGTTCTCTGTAAGTTTCTTCCATATAATGTGTAGGTAGTTTTTCCTTGCTACTGTTACCCTAGGCTTGCTTAATTAGAGTGTTGGGCCCAGATATTTAAAAAGCAGCTTTGAGACAGTGCTCCATTATAGGAAAAAGCTATAGAGATAATTTTGACTTTGACTTTTAATAATGAAACATTAAGATTTGGCTATACCATGGTTAGATCTGAAGGATGTGCCAAAAGGCATCCAAAACCTGAAGCTTTAGTTGGCATGCAGGTGCATTCATAATGTAATATACAGTACATTAGTGGATCACATTGGAAAACACATTATTCTTATCTAATACAGATCCTGTGTTAAACCCTGAAATTATACCAAAACGTTATTTGCTAATCAACTATTAGTTGCGTACACGAATCCTATGATTTTTTGGTATTCCTTACTCAATTACACTCTATGCACAAGATCTGATTTTGTTCTTAAGGGATCATCTCTTATCTGTGTCATGACATGCATTGTTTAGAAATTACAAGACTGACTGATATTTGAGAGAAAATGAGAATATAGCACTGAAAAGCTCTGGTACTCTATATGGGTTCTAAGTGAAAAACAGGGTGGTGGTGTGGGAATTGTGTATTGATGTCAGACAATGGAGTTACTGTTTAATCTGCTGTAAGAGTTATGAGGCTTCTCTTTTCTCCAAACATGATCACATGTCATCACATCATCCACAGACAATTGGAACACTGTCTGAACTGAAGCAGCTTCTAGTTGTGAAATAAAAATGCAAAGAAAATGCTGGAAAAGACAATAAATCATATCAAGAAATGACATTTTTAGAATAATAAATTAGACATTTAGAATAAAACAAGACACTACTTGCACTGCGTTTCATTGCAACACTAAGTTGCTCATACTTCTCAGCTTAAACACTACAAATTCTCTTTCACTGCCCCAAGGCTCCTAAATGAAACCAGTTGAATTTATTTTTCCTTTGCCCCCCTCCAGTCCACTGCTTATTGTTCAGTGTCTTTAGCAGGATATGGTGTGTTAACTCTGACTCAGCTGTAATAATTTATTGGTCACACAAATACCAGTTCTGCTAAAGGCTGTGGAAAGTTGGGAGATATGTGGCAGTGAGGGTTGAGGGGCTGATGGGAACTCTGAGGCTGAAAAAGGCATACACTGTGACAAGGTGGAGAAAACACCCCCCTGATGATGTCTGAGCTAATGCACTGACAAAGGTCTCGCTCCATCTTGGCTGCTGAGAGATTTATCTTAGCTCAGTCAGTGCTCTCTTTCACTGTGTACTACTTCTCCACCATCATCTCCATTCTTTCCAACATCTTCTGAGTCCCTTCTAGCCTTCACTCGTCCCCCTTATGCCCCTCTTACAGGCTGTCCTACCTGCAGACCCCCGGAGCAGCATCTCATCTGTCTGTCTGTCAGTGGCTAGGTAATTGGAGCTGTTTAGGTCATAAAATCCAGGTGGGTGGGGGAGGGATGTGTCATGAACCAAGCAATGTGCCTTCCCACACTTGTTTAATGTGGAGCATAGACTAGACCATCGGTCAAACAAAGATGGATTTATTTCACCCACCTTAAGTAATTTTTCAAAATATAGGGGATGACTGCTTTATTATATAAACATTCCTTCAACACTAGAAAGAGCTGCTCTAGATTTGTGACCTGGCCGGGCAGCCGAGAGCTTTTAAATGTGTTTGCTCTAATATATCAGTCTGAGAAATGCTCCTTGGTGAATATTATTTGTAATGTGTAAAGAATCTCCAATCATTATGTTCACACTTGTGAAATGGCAGAGGCTGTTTCATATTCAGACTACATTCAGTTATATCTGCATTACACTTGGAGCATTTAGCCGAAACTAATATCCAAACGGATTTGAAATTAAGTCGAACAGTTAAGGATTATGTGCTTGGATGATTCATTGCAATCTGGTAGCCCACCACCACAGAAGCCTGAGTTCAAGACTCAGAGGTGCCTACCAGATCAGACATCACATAGGCATAAATGGATATGCTTGAGAAATGGAAGTCTGGACAGGGGAATTAGTCCCTAGTGATGCTACAGTTACAGTGTAAAGACCTAAATGATCTGTTGGACTTGGCTAGTTGAAGGGAAACATGATAACAATAATTATAATTCAACAATACTTCAATATAATAGTAATTCAAAGAGGAAGACCATCAATAATGTAAAGATATGCTGTTTGTTCTCAGTCAGTTGTGTCTAAAATGTGGTACGTCATATCATGATAATGTCATGATCAAAAACTTGCCTTAAAAATAGAAAAATGTACAAAAAAAATAGGTAACTAGACAATGTTTGTGACAGAACTGTAAGAAATCAACTTAATGATGTGGTAAGCTTATTCAGGTATTAAAAAGCCATTGCTCACACTGGTCACAAAAATTAGGACATATTTCATTAGAGATTATTTCATTTTTAAATATTCCCTATTTTTTTGAGAGCAATATATAATAATGGATCCAATGACTTTCTTCCTTCAATATTCAGGATTTTTATCCACTGTTGACCTAGGCTTGCTCAATTTCGGATTGCTAATATAATATCTAGATCTAGATCTAGATATAATATATAAGATAATATAATATTGTAAAAAAATATTTTATTCTGCTTTGAGACAAGGCACCATTATAAAAAGCACTTTCTAAATAAATGTGACTTTGATTGTGATTTTTACCTCAGGATGATAAAGCTATCTTCTGAAAGGCAAACAACTTAGTATACAATGGAAATGTTTAGATAAATTTGAATACTATATGGCTTCATCCTGCAAAGCTGATATGCCAACCACTATTTAAGAAAGTTAAAAACAGCTTGATGTAGGATATTGTTTTTCATTACTAAAGACCATTTCTCGCAGAATTCAGGCCACCATAAGGGACTGAGGAAGAGCAACAAAGCACTAATTGCTTTGGTTGATTATTAATTTTGTTTAATTTATTCACCACTTGTCATTAATTAAAATAATTACAATAATTCATTTAATAATTGATTCCACAGTCATTCAATTCAAAAATTAATTACAAGGGTTACAATTAACAATTAAACAAGTCAATTATGGATCATGTCTGTAGTTAATTTATTTAGTATTAAGCTTTTGAAAAACATTCAGTTTAACATTTTAGCCTGATGAATGTTAACATTTTAATATAGCATGGCTCTATTAAAAAAAGTGACTCTTTTTATTACAATATTTGTGACAATATTTATTTGTCATTTTAATAACAATATAAATATATTTTTTGGATATTTAGATCTACAGTCCAAATAAGCTTTGTGCATGACTTTGTGCCCTATGATGGACTGGTTCCCCGTCTAGGGTTAATAATGCCCTTGTGCCCAAAATTGTAAGCCTGAAACAAACTCTTTATACTATTAATTCCTCTGGCATGAAGATGAATAGCTTAATACAGTATGTCCTTTGTAAAGATGAGAACCAGAATGGACTTAAGCGCAGTTTTATGCTTCGCCATGAACAAGACCACAGGAAGAACCCAATCAATAAGAGATCAGTATGAATGATTTTGACATTTTTAATACTGTACCATCTGCTAATGCAAAAGATACAGCTATGTACCAAAAACTCATACAAGTAAAGGCATAGTGCAAATGTTTGGGTAAACCTGGTCAAATTGCATGCTTTATTGTTTCCTAAATAAAAAAAAAACCTACGCAGGGACTGAAAATATATATTTCTGGAAATTCAAATGTTGTCCACTTTATTGCACTACAGTCTAATGTAAGCACTCCTGCCATTTTAAGATGTAACCATAAACTCAGTTGATTTAAGTAAATTACAGTGCCTAACTGTATAAATGAAGACACTTTCTAAATCACAATCTACACTATACAATATAACACAGCCACTATTCTTAAAATAAGCAGTCACCACTCCTAGTGCACTAACTAGTAAATCATGTTTCATACGGACACAACATCTACTCCTCAAATAGCTGGATGCATGTCTACATTTTCTTTACCATTTTCTTCTGTTTCATCAGTGTCTCATTTCCACATGCAGATATCAGATATTTTGTTCAAGCTTATCTGTAAAATAATATTACTGCTGGCTTACCATTAATTAAAAGATAGTTTCTTCCTTTACTCCTGCAAATAATTCATCAACATGTCTTTGTGTTAGGCTGCAATCAGTGCAATCTCAGATATCTCACATTACTGGTTAATGAAGCATATCATTGTTTATTACTTTGTGCATGCAAAAATGATTTTATATACAAATAAACCAAACCAAATACAGATTTATGGCAGAAGACTTGCTCTCACAATCCAGGTTGTTACATTCCAGAAGCCTGACTGAAGCATACAGTATTCAGGAACAGTTTTCTTACATGTTGATGTAATAAAGAATATGCTACTAATAATATTAAAATGTTATCATCTCTTAGCATTCACTCTGTGCCTTATTGTCCTTTGTGCTTTGGACATTCTGTAATAATTTCAGCATAAGTGTTAGGGACTCTAAAAAAACAAAACAAAGAAGAAAGTGAACATTTTAAGTGTCCTCCTGAGACACTTCTTGAGTATTGTTGCTATCCATCTTCATCCCCTAACAATCGCAGTGTCACAAAGCTCAAATGATCTTAGATTACACTGCTCACAATAAATAGCAGATATTTGTTAAAGTATCACCTAGGTTTTGTGGGCAGTACAGTTTCTTAAACATACCAAGACTGCGAATTGTGAACGCACCGTTAAAATACACTTGTGTACAATGGAACTTGGACCAACCAGCTTCATGAAGCTGATGAGCGCTACCTGATGAGTGCCTAGGATGGAGCTTCTGTAACATTATCAGCTCCTCATCTGTCCACCAGAGTGTCATCTGGCACTACAGAGCACAGGAAATGTTTACTCACACCTGAGCCTCATTGTTGCCTTTTTAAGGAGTGTATTTAAGCAGGCAGATCATTTCTATCATTGTGTGACATTATTTTCATGCCTGCTTGTATCTCTCATCAGCTATTTCGGCATTTTAAATTTGATATCAGCTTGATCTCTCTAGTGGTTATGAGTGTGCTTCTTCGCCTGTGTGTAATCTTTATTTTGGCTACATGCCTTGGTAGTCATTGTCCTGTTTGACGTGCATCTTATGACCATTTTTGGTAATTGCGTCAAGGTATCACAGTGGGCCAATTCTGAATTTTGTTGGTTTGGAACGTCGCGTTATCTTGTTCTTTCTGTCCTTTATGAGGGTACATCTGTTTGATTCTATTGGTTTTTGGATTTCATTGATTACTGTTCATATACATAAAATGAGAACAATAAAACTCAAACAGCAGAATATCGCACTCAGCCTCTGAACATTCTCCACTGAAACTAATGAATTTGTCACAGTTTGTCAAATAGAATCTAAACCAGGCAGAACTTACTGTCCAAACCAACCAGGATTTCCAGCCTGTCAATTAAGATTTCATGGTCAATACTTTAAGATGCTGAACTTTGTTCCAACTGTATCAAAACAGAACCAGAACAACAATCTGGCAAACAGTAGACATTAGATCACTTTAACCAGGGTTTACACTTAAATGCACTTTTGCGCAAACGTTTGGGCACCTCTGTTACATGGGCCTGTTTTATGTATGTGCCGAATTAAAATACTACATTACAGAAAAACATGCAGGGCAGACAAAACTTTGTGCGCTTTTTTTGAAGATCAGAAAGTGGTAAATGGTTTATCACAATTTTCATAAACGTCATATTTTTGTTTCATACAGACCTTGTTAACTATGTTTCAACAAACATGTACCTGACAAGGGATACCCCAACTCTTGCACATGTCTGAGTCTTGTTCATTATTCTTGTTTAAAAAGAGTGAAGCTGTTCTCCAAAATCTTTCATTCACAAGATGAGTATCATTCATATTAATTATGTTCATTCAAAAAAATATGAAAGCATTGCAGTTTTCTGCTGACTAGTGTAAGCAAACCAAAAAGCTGCTGTTGAATTGTGATGAAGGACGTGTGTTGTGCAGGGAGTTTGTTGAAGTATTGTTTCCAAGTCAGAATGAATGTCATAAATATGAATGTTTTGTCTGTACTTGTACTATACTGTACTATAAAACTGAAACAACTGGTTTTAGACAAAGGTTTGGCCATCTATATTGACCCTGTGGATCCCGATGGACAGTTCTGGTGGAAACAGGAGAGTTAAGGTGCACATTTAATTCTGCTATGATTTGGGTAGCCGCGGTTTTATGTTTTTGGATAAAATCCGGCTTTCTCTTGTGTCCACAGTTAATCCTGTTGGATGTGGCTGGTCGTTCTTGGTGGTATGCTGACATTACCCTGGATACTGTGGCTCTTGATACATCACAAAGACTTGCTTTCTTGGTCACAGATGCGCCAGCAAGACGTATATATATATATATAT
>JAVSBV010000001.1:6404980-6418390 GCA_033117975.1 Parotocinclus spilosoma
TGACCCCAAACTTTTGAACGGTAGTGTATATATATATATATATATATATATATAATATATATATATATATATATACATACATACAGTGCATCTCCCAACTCTCCCATAGCCCTCTCTGGGAGTAAGTGGATAAGAAAGTTAATGAATGATAATAAATAAATGATACCATTGCAGTACTTAGAAAGCCACTTTGTTCATTTTACAGCCCATTTTACTGGCTGCGCTCATCTTCATATACTGATAGATTATTTTGTTTTAAAAGATTTTTAATAATCTTAAATGGAATCTAGTTGCAGTTTTGCAAATTATGACCCAGCCTTTGCAATGTCAGTCTGTGACTAGAAACTTGTCTTTAGCTGTGAGAGGGTGTCAAACAAACTGTTTTTAAAGTCTAAGTGTATGGTTCGCATAAAATATAATTGAGACGGGACGCTCTATCACAGCTACAAAGTGTGCAAAATAGCATGAAAGCCCTAGTTCCCAGTGACTGAATATGCATTAAAATCCCTGACTAGTGACAGATTTTGATCTTTCCAAGTTGGCTTTGACATTGCTTGTTCGTCTCCGTTATGAACATCACAGAATGTCTGGCCACGTCATGTCCACGTTTTGAAATTACACGTTTTCCGTTTCGTCAACATTACGTTATCAATTATTATTTAGAAATGTATTTTTTTCCATTTGCAAATCTATTCATAATCCACATGCACGCCTTATGATGCATCAAATAATCGATTTTTCCCTAAACTAATGCGTATGAAACCAAGAATCTACTGTATTACAGACATTTGGTTATTAACGACCTTTTAAAAGGAAGTTAAATAACTTGAATAACTGTTAGAATTGGGCTCTCAGATTATGCAAAATACAAATAAAATGATCACATGCTTGGTTGAACATTATGTCTTTAAGCTTTAATAACTTGTGAAGACGCAGCAGGGAGAAAGGTACTAGTAAAAGTGCTTATACAAGTCATAAACAGAAAACATGGATATGCTCCAATTCTATAATTATTCATTAAATGTAAAATATTACCATGAATTTATCCATTATTTGGAGGAATTTATCTGTGGCTTTACCTTGCTCTAAGTAATGAATTGTCCTATTTTCAGCATGGCTGGACTCTACTGGTCATGGCAGGTGAAGGACAGGTCATGACCATGCTAAACTTGGCAATCTAAACAGGCAGAATGCATAAAATTGACGAATAAGCTGATTGTAAGAAGCATCTGTTTCAAGTATGCAAGTAGTCCAGATGTTTGTGGATTAAGATAAGAAGGGTGGAGTCCGAGGTCTGGAAAACATTTTAGAAACATTCTATCGAAGCCTACTTTCTTAAGTACAGGTCTTCTGTAAGCAAAGCACAGGCAGCATAGTTGAGGCACCCCAATTAATTCTGACATTGGGATTAAGGCAAGGTACCTCCCAGGCCATCCGTGGGATGCCCAGCCGAAACATACAGACACAGAGACCCAAACATTTACTTTCCTGTGGTCCGAGGTCAAGTCTTTCAACATCCTAAACGGTTGATGAAGGAAGAGTCTTAATCAGCATCCATGTGCCAGATGCACAACCTCAAAGGGGCTTTTTAAGTTAATTTTGGCTCATGTCTGCATGCCTTTCCAGTCTAAACATTATCAAAGCTTTTTGACTACATGTCAAGAACGAAACTGCCTCTGGAAGCAACATTAACATGACAGCATGATTGGTCATGACCTGCATGGATTGGATTTCCATGCCTGAATAACTGCACACAAGCCTAAATCATCAAGAGAGGCGAAAAGCCCATCAGCATTGGACACTAAACCAAACAAATTAACATGAATCCACAATGCAGTATTTTCTTTGTAGTAGGTCTTGAATCTGGTGCAGAACCAACCCCAGAATCTACAGGGTACATATGAACAAGTACCCCGATTCCAGCCCATCACAGTGCTGAAAAAAGAGGTTTGTGGCCTCAGTTTTTTTTTTTTATAACCTTTTGTTAGATGCTTATATGGTATAATGACAAATAGCATTGTAAGAATGACTTTTTTTACTTTTTACATACAAATGCATATTTTAAAAAAAGACTTACATTATTTAGTGTCGAGCCTTCTTTAAAATTTCTGCAATTTGCGTCAGCATGCTAGCTATCAGCTTTTGGACAAAATGATCGATCAAAATGACGGCAACCCATTCTTACCTAATGGGTACTTAGAGTTGATCAGTTTCTGGGTTTTTGTTCATCTTTTTGAGGATTAATCACAGGTTCTCAATGGGATTAAGATCTGGAGAGTTTTGTGGGAATAGACCTAACATTTCAATGCTTTGTTCACTGAGCCACTTGATGAACAATTTTGTCTTGTGACATGCTGCTCCATCATGCTAGAAAAAGCATTGTCCGTCTCAGTATTGTCAGTTGAAGAAGTTGCTCTTGGAGGAATGGTATCCATGTTTTGTTTTTTTTTCATTCTAATGATACCATTGCTCACTCGTGGCATTGTTCTTGCAACATTTTGAGCAAACCCAAAACATGAAAGGTCTCAGGATGCTTCACTGTTGGCATGACACAGGGTAGCACTCACCTTTACTTTCCCTGCCAATCATTTTTCCAGATGCCCCAAACAGCCTGAAGGTGTCTTAATCACAGAAAATTATAGATTATAGATAATATAATTTCAAGTCAAGCCATCCTTCAAAACCCTTCATCTCACTCTTCATATCAGATGAAACTCTTCATCTCGTCTGTTCAGATTCACTCATACCTGCTCTCTGCCATTCCTGAACAAGCTCTGCACTGGTAGAGACCCAATCGTAACTGCATCCTATTTATGAGACAGTCCTGATGCTTGCTTGACTTTCTTGGCGAACTGAGGTATTCTTCACTGCAATTGAATCACTCTCCTTGAAGTTCTTGAGGATTTGATAAATGGTTAATCAGGGTGTGATTTTACAATTAGCAATGTCCTTTCCTGTGAAACCTTTTTGAGGCAACACAATGATGATTTCTTGTGTTTTTTGGAGGTAATTAATAGTTAACAGAAGTAAATGCTATGTTAAAAGCATCACTATCATTTTAAAGGACACAGCCTGCTCTTTCAATCAGCAAGGCAAAGTTATACAAGTTATCTTGCTCTCATGAACTGTTTCTCCTGAGCTAATGAGATCACCACTGAAATTATGCTAGAAGGCCATTTTGTAGGGCTGAAATGCAGTCATTTTTATGATAAGGCCATTTTAATGGCAGGGAATGGCTTTGCAATTAACTGCAATTCATCTGATCACTATTCACAATCTAGAGTTAAAACAAACTGCCCCCATGCAAACTGATGCAGCAAACAATCTGGGACTACTACTGCACCACTTTAACCCTACAGTTTGCTGGTGCCCATCTCCAAGAACAACACAGACATAAGCGTGTCATGGATGGGAGCAGTTTTGGTAAGGGATGGTTCCCCAACCAGCCTCCCCGCTCTCATACACAGTCAATCTCGTATGCATGTAATGTATGACCTAGATGGCAATTAGAGGTGTGCGATATTGGGGGAAAAAAATCCTCTCCCTGTATTTTCTTGAATGTTATCGATTACTATAATTAGATAATATTTGGCAAAGTATATCTTATGATTAAAGTATTAAAAAGCTTTTTGAACCAGTCTCTCTACAGCGCCTGGTTTGGCACCCTGTCTTTTGTAATGCAACAGGTAAACAGCCATCTGTTGCTTTTCTCGACGTAAGACACTTTTGCACAATGATTTCGCCTTTTGGTGCCTTTCTGCGCTAAAACAGTGACTGGTTTAAGCCTGTTGTGAACAGGTGAAGTCATGTTGTGGTAAAATAAGATAGCCATAGTTATTGAGCTGTTTTTAATGGCAACTTATTACTGGCATAGCATGCAGACTGCCATCTTTTGAGTAAAAAAAAAAAGCCAAAACACTTACATAGACTGTGAGGCTGGGTGCTGTCTGCATTTTGTCCCCTGGGGCAGTTTGTTTACTCAATGTTAACTTCAAGTGCTTTCAAGGTAGAAAGTTAGCTTCATTTGCAGCTTTAATACGCTGCATGTACACATGTCTATCCCAGATAAAAAAAACACAAGCCACCATATACATGAACTCTGTTTTGACAATTTTTTTCCACATGTTGTCAGCTCACATGCCATCAAAACAAAAAAAGGCTCTAAATAAGGGCTTAAATGACTTCTAAAACATGATCATCAGAAATGGTTACCATGTGGCCTGGGGTGGCTTAGATGAGAAGCTTAAACAGAAGCTTAATAAAATGAGTAAAACAAAATATATGTATACATATTATATGTAGGAATAAATACGATTAATGTCATATAAAAAGTATAATAAAATAGAGAATCATTTGTAAGCTTAACAATGCTCTTGTGATCGAATGGAAGAAAATGCCAGCAGTTCCAAAGTCTGGCTGGAATTCAAAGACAATAGACTGTAATAAAGAAGGGACCAAGTCAATATGCTTCACCATGGTGAACAAGTCTTTGCAACACCGTTGAAGAGTTTGAGAGTAATGTGGTTTATCTGTTTTTTTTGTTTTTTTTTCTAAAGGCTTCCTTCTAAAGTTCTGCTTTAGTGAGTGACCCTTGGATAACAGCTCCACTGTTGCAAGTGGCAATCAGCCAATGTTTTCCTCCTCTCATACACACAAAAGTGAAAGGCAAAGCAAGACAGAAGCAGTGTGTCAGGATACCATGTTGGCCAAGTTAAGTGGCGCAAATTGTTTATTAACACATTGTAAGTACTCCATATACAAAAGGAAAAAAAAAAAAACATTTATGGCAGTAGATCTTCAGGTCTGATTCCATCAGTCACACACTGAGGTTTATACACACACACACCACTCAAAAGCAAAATGTCAGCAGTAGTGGAAACAACAGGTGAACTGATCTCCTAGAGAGATTTATCTGCAAGGGAGTAGTGGCTCACTATCTCATAGCTTGGGACGAGGCATCTTTAAAGTCTTTAAACGGGATTTAGAGAAGCAAATGGTGAGCGCATGTTCACAGCATGACTCATGTGCTCTGGCCAGAGAGCGTGCGAGTCTGGAGTGCACTGGGTACCTGCGCTCAATCAGACTGGAGGTTCTGTGCAGCTTCAGGGTCACAGAGGAAGTAACGTGATCCGTGTCATCCTCGGGCGCTCTTCAGAAGTTTCTAAAAGGCAAATATCAGAATGGAAGAAAAAAAGTAACTGTATAGAAAACTCGAGCATGTCAGCCCATCAGTTTAGTCACACACTAGTCTTTCGTTATGGTTCCCATTTCCCTTCTCGTCATTTCTCTCAGAGCCCCACTGTAGGTTCCAGTTTTTCTACAATAATACACATCCGCATGGCGTGAGGAAGCCACACAAGGCTAAGATGTAATTTCTAACATATTTGGTAATGACAGATTGCAATAGGCTCTTTAGCAGAGCATCCAGACCATTATTCATACTGCTCCAGCACTTTCATGGACTGCATTGAATTACAATGAAATCAACTAATCTACTCCGTGTCAGAGGAAAGACGCTGCATGCAGACTCAAAGCTGGCTGGATCGTGTTTAGCACTACAGCGACTCGTTTAATGCATAAACCACACTACTGTGTCTGAATATACTAAGCTGGGGAATTCTGGGATATCCTCAATAGATGTTTCATACTGTAGACCCAACCTGACCAAGACCGGTTTCAATTTTCTTACAATGTATGGTATGAATTTCCATATCATTGCCATATCATAGCAAAAACAACAGCTATAACTAAGAATGCACCGATACTGCTTCTTATCATACCAGTGCAAGTAATTGCTTTTGTGTACTTGTTGATACAGAGTACATTTACAAGTTTAATAACATATCAGTTCTTTAATTACTTTAAAAATGTGTTTCAGTTTCATATGATGTTCCTCACTTTGACTATAACAAAACTACATAATGTGCATGCATCATTTAGTGCTCGGTGTTTAGCACCGCTGCCTCACAGCAAGAACGCTCAAAGTTCAACCCCAGGGTGGAGCGACTTGGGTCCTTTCTTTGTGGAGTGTGCATGCCCTCCCAGTGTCTTCCTCCCACAGTCCAAATACATGCATGGCCCTTAGTGTGCGACTGTGTGTGTGCCCTACAATGGATTGGTGCCTCGTCTAGGGTTGTTTGCGCCCTTGTGCCACGTGGTTGCCGAATGGGCAACATGTGGATTAAGCAGCAGATAACAGATGGATGGATATTCTAAAATATTACCAAACTACTGACTTTTTAACCTTCCTGCTCAAAATTATCATGTATAGGGGTGCCATGTATCGGAGTAATTCTACAAGTACATGAGCTACAAGAGGGAGACCAAAGACGCAAAAGCATTTTGGTCCTTTGGTGTGTTGGTAACACTGGCGACTTTCTCCATTGCCTCACCAGAAAACGTGTGGGATAAAAAGTGTGTATGCAATTATGGTCGGCAGATTTAATTCTGTTAAGCCATTAGTACCAGTGGGCCAAAATAAATTCTATAGTAATGGCAGCCTTCATTATATAGATAATGAAAAACGTAGTTTTCAATATCCTACGCATTCCTGACAGAAGAATAAGCTGCAGTAATCCCTAACCTATATTAAAAACCCAGTCACGTTTAGATGTATTAGGTAGCGCTTGTAGCAAATTTACTGACAAACATCAAGCCAAACCCAAGCTGTGTGCGCCCGTAGTGGAGATTATCGTGCTTAGTGAGAACCTGGGAGCAAAAACACACTTAGAGAGGTTATACAGGTTTTAAAATGTCAAGTGAAACCAGACACCACAAACCACAAGAAGCTGTGTGTTACAACGATTAGATCCCGGGTAAGTCATCAGGTATGATGCGAAAAACCCCACTACCTGTGAGACAATCACTGTACTGCACGACCTCTTCCAGCTTCCCCTCTATGGAAACCTGTTCTTCCCTACATTAGCATTTCACTAGGCCACTTGTGTCCAAATTGATTGGCATCACACATGCTCCTGGATAAATCAGTACAGCAGCCCCAGGTGACATCTGTTACCAATGCGTTCTCATGAAATTATAAGTTTGAAATGCAATCCAGTTGATCAGAGTCACCCTCAGTGCTTTCAAGGGCTAAGGCCTAACACTTTCCTGGATGTGAGGCTTAAATAAGCAATATACCGGAGAGAGGGGTTAAAAGGACATGTTTCTTTAGGCTGAACTGCCAAGCAACGGCTGTTAAACAAGATTTTAAATGCTTACATTGTGTAAAAAACGTAGTGAAAACAGACAGAAATGAAATAAAAGGACAAAAGAAATAAACAAAGATCCGGCTGAACTGCTGCTAAAGCTAAAACGTACATGACGTAGCACTAATATACCACAAGCAAACACATTGAGATTCATCAAATCCAATTCAGATCAGCAAATCCTACATTTTAATCAGAAACTTTAACATGACTGCACTCGATACCTTTGCGACAGCTTTGACATGGTGCGCTTTGATAGTGCCCGACTTTTCCTCAAATGCCTTGACTCTGCACTCCTCTGCCAGTCGATGCAGGACGAGCAGGAGATTCAGCTGGACCTGATTATGCAACAGAAATAACCCAACATTAGTCACCAGTGATAAATCACCAACATTTTATGTGGGATTCATCCAAAAACATCTTAAGCGGGATAAATGATTAAACACTTCAATAGAAAATGGATATCATAAACACACCAAAGCATTGAAAATTTATCTCATATTGCTGGAAATCACAGAGAAACAGATCATATTAAACTTGCACCGGCCAAAACATACACCAAGGGCTTAAGGTGCTCATCGTCTTGTTTCGTTTTTCATCACTCTTATAAATCTTGCTTTCTATCACACTTTGGTTATTCAAGCATTAAATGGCTTCACATTTAGTTACAAGATACAAACTGAAAGAGTAAAAATACGCATCTGATGAGCTGGGCTCATTAAGCAGCACTGATGGATCCTCCGACCCAAATGTAATGTAGCCGGGGAGTCAATGAATGATGAAGCATGCACTCTTACTCTCAGTCCCCAAGCTTATTGCAGCTTTCATTTTCACATTACTCTTACAGGTCCCAAACAAGTCAGGCGTCATACAGGAATGACTGTCCAAATGTGACAAAGGGCAGGCATCTCGTCCAGGGCACACATACTCTTGGGAGAGGGTTCAGGGGGAAAAAAAAGGAGAAACAAATAGCAAAAAATGTCCAGTGTATAGGTCAATTTGATGGGATCTATTTCACATGAAAATAATGGAATTATTATTAAGATTGTATGTGTTTTTAGTTCTGTATGAAACGACAAAACACATTACAGGCCTGCATCCGTGAAACAAATCGCTAATCGAAGAGGTTGATGACCGGAAATTACCATAGAAAGCCGTATTTTTATGCGACTAATTTACAATGGGTGTTACTGTAATGTAAAACTCAATCCAGTCACAGCTGTAGTGTCTACTAAATGACTAAATGTAAATATACTCGACACTTCAAGACATCCTGGTCAAGACAATCCCTAGAATTAGGGAATCCCTTGACGAATAAGACGTGTTTAGTATTTCCATATGCTATGCGCGGGGTTGGAAAAATCTAATTCATCTGCCAGCCCACCAGGTCATGTGCTGTGCTCACACATGTTTAGTTGCCCAGAAGCACAATTAACCAGGCCCAAAACAAAACAGCGCAGCTAGGGTAATATAACCCAAATGTATTACGTGCAAATTAGCCATTAAAGTGCATTAATAGTGACTGGAATTAATTAGGAACCTAATTGGGTACGCACAGTGACAGCAAGGATCAAACGGTGGATGTGTAAGTAAAATTGAGCAGCTGAGCAGCAGTGCTCATTTACAGTGCATCTGGGGTGAGACCTTGCGCAACACAGAGATGTCAAAGATCGCACAAAGTCAGTCACTAACGGTTCTTCTGCATATGGTTTCCAAACGGGTGGAAAAAACGAACAAAACTAAGCAACAATGAAAAGTTACTCAGTGCAGGGCCTTTGCACGCCATCACACTTCTACAAAAAGAACACAAAAGAAGCAGATAGCTTTAGCCAGGCTGATATGTCGTTCATCACAATCAGGTTGCAAGTTGAGATAAAAACAAATCGCTTATGAAAGTCAAAAAACTTGCTGCTATTTTGTTAAGGTTATAAAGATTATGTTACAAATAGTGCCATTTGCGCTTCCTATGTTGTTGATGCGTGGCTCTGTGATTCACAAGGCAAGTTTATTTTCGTAGCACCTGTCATTCAAAAGGGTAAGTTAAAAGGGTTTTATGTAAAGATAATACCAAAAAAGAAAAAATAACAATAAAGGAATAAACACATTAGAACATAAAAACTTTAACAAAAGGACAATAAAGCAGGATTGGTAGGTATACTAGACAAAGTCAGATTTGTTTATATAAACGCTTTTTACAATGATGCATTGTCTCAAAGCAGCTTTACAATATTATATTGTCTTAAAAGGCTCAATTGCAAATTGAGCAATCGTAGGGCGGCAGTGGTAAGGAAAAACTCCTATAAGGCTCAATAAGGGACTCATCCTCTTTGGGTGGCCTAGAATTTAATTGAAATAATAAGGTTGTATTAATAGTCAAATTAAGTAAGTGATAAAAACCTTAAATAATGAAATAGATTTAAGGTACTGAGTTCCCAGAGGTAAGTTACTGGAGGCACATCGTCTTCTAATAACTAATTGATTGGGGTATTTACTGCACTCTGGTGTGACCCGGGCACGGTGGTACTGAGGGAAAGTGAATACCAATATGATGCTGTTCCATGATATGGATTGATATGAATTTCTTGCCCTAATGAGGAACGTTTGTACATAAGCACTTACTGGAGAGTTAAAAGCACAATGACAAAAACAAATGTTAATTGTACTGCAATTTTTGTAAATACGAAGCTTGTTGACAGGAAACCACATTCTCCATGTTGGAGCATCTACAGTTTAAAACATGTTTGTCAAGACCACAAGTGAGTTCAAATTCGGTAAAAATATGTGAACAGATTTCTGTTTGCCTCTAGTTCTCTGTATATATTTGGGAACATAGTTTTCCACAAACTTACAGGGAAGATGGGTAAAGGTTTACTGTCGAAAAAGGAAAGTTTACCCAAAACCACTTACACACACACATATATATATATATATATATATATATTTTTTTTTTAAACCTTTGTTTGTTGCAGCCCTAAAGCACACAAAGAGAGACCTGCGTTTAAAAAGGTTGGGCATAACAAAAATCTACTGGCAGTTTATTCCCACTGTATAACCCATGTTGGACCCTTGGCTTAACTAACAGACATAAGAGAGACATAATAGGTATATATACTTCAAACATATAGAGATATATTTTGGGCTGAAACGATTCATAGACTAGTAGCAGCCCTTTAAGCTCCAACAAAAAGCCAGTGTAAAGATTTAGGAATGGGAGAAATGTGCTCTGTTCTCTTAGTCCTGGTTAAAACTGTAAGATTACTCTACAAAAGCATGGACGAGTATGAATCCTTAATTCTTAATGTAAAGACATCTGGGACAGTACCACCGTGTTTAGATCAAACCTCCAGCATTGCCCGGGAACAAAAAAAAACAAAAGAAAAAACTCAGCTGTGCATAAACGCATCTGATAAACATCTGACTTAAAAAACTGGGCTGCACATCAGCCCATGCTCTCATTAAACAGGCATGCAAAATATAGTATTGATCTGAACAGTAAAGTGCATGAACGGACATACATCTTTAAGCATTTACTTCAGTGGTCCTGAACGTTTGTATCAGCTGAGCTACAAAAGTGCCTGAGTGCATTTTCTAACATGCAACAGCCATTATTGTATAATTGTAATAATAGGCCTAAAGCATGAAACGTATCTGAAGTAAAAGATTTCACAGCGTTTAGTGATCTCTCATAGAACTGTGAAGAACATTATTAAGAAGTGGAAAGTATATGGCACCACAACGCCAAAACTAGACTATCCCATGAAAGTGGAAGAGGCTGACAACAGTCTAACAAGCTTTTTACAAAGCTGGCCTTTGGGACAGCTTGGCAAGAAAGTAGGGGTGTAATTATGTACTCTGCTCTCAACTGAAAGTTCACGATTTGATTTTCTTCTTTTCATTTGGACAACTACAATCCTTACTAGGTAAAAGTAATCTTGGTGAGTCTGGTGTGTCCAATTCAACATTGGGTGTAAACCAATTAATACCCATCGATTCCAGTACAGAATTTAAAGCTAGTGCACACAAGGACTTCAAGTAGGTTCTCCATGTCCATATCCACGAGGGCCAGGAGCAGTGCTTGAGCTTAGGCTCAGTAAATCGAGCTGTTTGTCTCACACTTTGTTTGATGGCCACCAATCATTATGGTAGAAAGTCAGTTGTCAAACTTCGATCAGTCTGTATAAATTGGGCTGAGCTGGTTGAAACGCCTTCAATCATAGAACTTATGTTCTAAGGTGTTGTGGTTGGTCACTGATTTCTTATACCACGTTCATGATCTTTTGCTTCCGAAACTCCCAAGAAGGACTGCACCAATCGTAAATAATTCCAAACTGGCTTCTTTTGAAATCAGTTTGTGCGGCTGGCAAATCTGCAGCATCAAACAGCTGCCATGATGTCAACATGGATCAAAATCTCTGAGGGGGGTTCAGTACATTGAAAGCATTCAGTACTGGCAAGGTGGGAAAACTCTAAGAAATCATGGGAGGGCTCAGACTCAAAGTGCTTGGGCAGCTTAGATAGGAAGTGGTCAGTGAGTGTATTTCAATGGGCCTTGAGATCAGATATAGGACAAAAACAAGTGACTATCCCTAACAGGGTATATAACTATGAAAATATAAGTGAGCACCGAGATTCTAGAAAGTTTAATAATCATGATGAAATACTTCATGAAACCGAATGTTTCATGATATGGGTATTCTTTTAATAGAAAATATATGTCAAGTTAACTTAACACAAACTTTCATGTTTTTTTCCTAACCAATAGGGCCACAATTTCTAAAGTTGACTGTTTAGCACATTTGCAGTTCTTTGTTCCTCAAGTGCATGCATACACACACACATAAAAAGTAACTGTCTAGTGTCTATACCGACATCCAGTAAATTTTCCAAACACCACTAATGATTTCATTGTGCATGTGCACGATGGCCATTTGGATGCAATTCAAATCTATTAATACCTCATTTTCATAATTGTAGGTCATCTCTGGGGCGTCTGACCGTTTTTCCAACAGCTGCTCTTAAGAGCATCATTCAGCGCAGAAAGCTGAGAAACTGAGACGACGTCTAATGTGCCAAAGACTTAGCCAAAAGTTAACGATCTGACTCGACTGATTAAAGGAAATGGTGCGCTCTCTATCGCCTCTCGCAAAAACCTGGAACACATGGACACTTCACAGAGAAGAGGTCTGTGAAGAAATACAAATCTGAAGAAAGCTATAGATTAAACAAGTAAAGGTCTCCATAGACTTTTTCATACCGCCAGTTTTAAAATGGAACATGATTGCTTAAAATAAATGAGGAAACTAAGCAACTCTGAATACCGTTCACTGTCCGGTAATTCATTACTATGATACGTGGCCAAAACTCTATGGACAGTTTGGCATCAGGCCACATTCGCTTGCTAAACATTTCATTCCAAAACTGTGGCCATAAATATGGGGCTAGCTTCAACTTGGGCAACAGCATTAGTGAGATCAGGCAAAGAGGTTGAGCAATAAGAGCTCGCTTACAGTCCAACTGAGTACAAACGCCAGTGCTCAGGTCTGATTCTTTCAAACCAAAAAAAAAATTAAAAAAAAATAAAAACGAAACAGGGATATAGTCAGGCTGAAATGGAAATGAGCCTTCCTTTGTGTTATAAGTTGGAAGAACACAGTTCCCTTTATGCCTCTGCTAGCAATATGAATGGCTAAAATGTTTTAAAGAATTAGATTTAGCCTTCTATAATTAGAAGGGGAATTTAAATAGTCCCCCCTCCAAGTAGTGGGACTGCAGTGGTGCAATGGTTAATGTACTGGATTATAAAGAAACCAGATCCAGCATGTATAACAGCAATACCACAAGTAGTGTGCAATACCAGAAAAGGCTCTATATTTTCATATTATGTATATTTAATAACATAATAATATAAATAATAAAAAATATAATACTTCCACCTCTCTCAACCGCCTGAATTGGTACAACGTTGTTTACAATGCAACCGGTGACATCATGCACATATATATAAATATGCAGTCGATTCCGGTTAATCGGACCACCCGATTATTTGGACCAAATCCTAAAGTACCGAAACAACTCCTATTATATGCGTGTAAAGGTAAACGTGTAAAGAATGTAATATTACCAAAGATACTCTTCGTCTCTGGCATCACTACAACGCTCCTGAGTTTCTCCCCAGCCCTCTACTGCCACCTACAGGTCTTTGCCT
>JAVSBV010000001.1:6429750-6443613 GCA_033117975.1 Parotocinclus spilosoma
GTAATATTGTGAAGTTGCTTTGAGACAATACTCTATTGTAAAAGGCGCTATATAAATAAAACTAAATTGAATTGAATTGAACTTTACCTGGAATAAACAAAATATGACATTTCTGCCTACACTGTATGCCATATTGGGCAAAATGAAGCTGACTTGTGCCTCAATTGTTTATGGAAAGGTCTCAGGACACAAATGGTTTTTAAAAATACACTGCGCGGCCAAACTCTTCAAATAACTATCACTGTTATTTTAGTCACATTTACTGCTAACAGCTTAACAATGAAAATAGAATGGATTGTACTGCCTCAGTAAACCTTGATATGACACTTACTAGCATTCCGACAATGAGTCAGTTCTGAAATATAACATCTATAGACCAGACATACACAAAGATAACATGGCGATACCATTAATCTTTGCTGTGTCAATTTACTATCTGCACACTGTCTGAGAGACAACGCTGAAATCAAGGTTCTCAGTTTTTGCTCCTCCTGAATATTTATCCACGTCTCCCTTTTGCTCTGAAAGCCCCAGCCCCCCATGGAGAGAATAACGCTCCTGTCTCACTCCATGCAGTCTGTTATCTGATGACATTCCTGGTTGTCAGATACACAGTGGTTGGTGTCTTATCAGAACATCATGAGCTACCACCACATGCGCTGACTTCATCCTCTCACCAGTGTTTCCAACTCGTTTCCTAAAGGCATTTAGCGTAAACATCATCAAGCTATAACAAGCACTTTGTTTAAGCTGTAGCTGATCTTGAACTTGCTTGTAATTCATTCATTCATTATCGCACCTGCATAATTCATTTCAGGGTCATCAGCCAGCAGTGCAAAATTCCCTTGTCTATGTTCCAATTTGTTGTATGGCACGCAGAGACTCAAACATGAGCACTTTAAAGAGACTTTGGAATGTAGAAGGAATCTGGTGTTCCCAGAGCAAACGATCTCGGGAGCTTTGAGACAAATGATTCCATCTCGGGAGCATTTTGCTGAATGTGGGCCATGATGACTTGCCATCACTAATGGAACAACAAATACTGAATACCAGCAAATTCTAAAGGAAAATTTGTCTCTGAACAGAATTCCAAGAGAAATTGAGCTATGCAGCAAGACAAATCTAAGCACAATGCTCTGCCAAAGCATGATTAAAGAAGAATAAAGTGAATGATTTGGAATTACCAAATCCTGACCCGAATCCAAAGAAATGTTGTGGAAGGAAATGAATCATATAGTTCATGTGAATAAACCAAACAACATCCAAGAGTTGAAGCTGTCCTGTATGGAGAAATGAGCTAAAATTCCTCCAAGCTGATGTGCAGGACTAATCAACAGCCTAATCATAGCACTTGGTCTGTCCACTGCCTTTGTGTAGTTTGCATGTCCATTGTGTGCTAATAGATTTTCCCTTCAGGTATGTTTTGATTTCTACAAACATTCCAATTATGAGTTAGGTCAACTTCTGTCACTAAAGTGTCCAAGAATGAGGAATGGAGTGTATGTGGGAATGTGAACTGTGATGGACTGGTGGTGTGTCTATGGTTGGTTCCCATCTTGCACCCTGTACTATAATTAGGTAACAGCCCCATGACCGTAATTGCATTAAGATCTTTAAAGTGAGTGTCACAGTGTTGCTAGACAACACTATTTTCTATGGTGTTTCAGATTATTAGCCCCAACAGCTCTGGTATTTCAGTTGATTGTTATGGTATGGTAAAGTTTGCATTGCTTTTATGAGCTGAAACTATGTGGTTACAACAGTGTTTCAGCTACTATGGTCCTGACTCATGCTTGCCGTGGTATTCTAGGAAATGTAAAAAAATGTTGCAAAACACCAGCCAGGAGGTTGTCAAGGAGTTACTTGGAAGTTCTACAACATTCTATCTGGTTGCTTAGGTGTTGCTAGGAGATTGCTATGTCATTCCAGGATTCCAAGCTGCCTGTAATATGTGGCTATGGTATTCTAAGTATTTCAAGTGTTCATTAATAAACTCTAGAACAACTGAGATGGTCATTTTGACGGTTTTGTCATTTTTAGATATACTGTGTAGATTTGACATAGCAAGCCACCCTATCAATCTTTATTAAATGGATATTGCAAATCATATATATGTTCTGGGCATTTCTAACTCTCAAAAGGGTATACCAACCATTTTGAGCATATATATTAAGAAACTGTTTTATTTTCCTAAACCTGCTGTTTTTATGACCATTCCAGTGGGTCAGTCATTATCATAGCAACACTGCTTACTGTTTACCTCAGAAAACATACCATAAACCAAATACAGAAACAGAATAAAGATACAAACTTAGAAAGTGGGGAATTGTGATAATTCATGTCCTTGACCAATAATGCTCCTGCTTTTGCTGTGGCAACCTTAGAAAAATGTAGGCATACACACATACTGTATATGGTGTGTACATTTTGTAAAAATATTTAAACTGTCTATTTGGAGAGTTAACCAGCTGCCAAATGGGTTGGCAGGAAACTTCAAATAAATGTCAATGCATTTGCAATATGCAAAACATTTTTGTATTTGTATAATATTTTATTTCATCTAAATTTATTAAGGGGCATTTAGGTGCATTTTCAGAGCAGGTCAAATTTGGGAATCATGTATCCAAGGTTTTTGTAAATGCACCCAGATGGAAGACTGCTTAAGTCACCCTTTATTTTCCATGTCTGTTTCTCAGAGCTACACAAACTGCAACTAAATAGTGTGACCAAGGCTTTACAAAGGGCTGCAAAAGCAAACATTAAAGAAGTCATAGTTTTCAAAAGTGTTATGAGTACAAACAGCAAATAAAGCAGATTTATGGTACTTTTGCAGGGAATGCTGCACAATATAAAACTGTCCAAGCTTGACTTATGATATGTTTTCTGCCACAGTGCACACCCACAAACAAATACACACTCATTCTATTGAATCAGCTCTTTGTTCTGAGCAGTACTTTGAGTCCTCATCTATTCAGTGCAATTTCATGCGAACAATTGTTAAAGAAGTGACAGTGTTAAAGAAGCTGGGATTTTATGCATTCTTTACATTTATTACGCTCAAAAATCTTTGTTTTCAATTTTGTCAATATAATTTTAAGCAAAGAAAAGAGCAAATGACCCTGTTTTATTACCAACTTATCCTGGCCAGAATAACAGGAGAAAGTCTGGAAAGGAACACAAATTTCACCCTTTACCTTTCATATTGCGAGAAGCTCCAATTATTCCAACCCAGGAACCTCAGGAACTGACGATTCAGCCGGACCAATAGACCAGGAATATAATTTTTTTCCCTTATCATTTTTTTCTGCAAATGGTAACGTTGTTCATTTCTGGATAGCTCTTAGAGAATGAGATATCTCCTTTTTTATGCTACTAAATGATATAAGCCAAAAAACCTGTTGGTTGTGGGAATATCTACATATTTACATGTACAGCGTGTAGCAGAATCCAGCCAACAAATGATACAATCATACCATGTATAACCCAAGCTATTGTATGTTAAGGGCCTTGCTCAAGGTTTAATACAGGCAGATTAGCCCTGCTTGGACATGATTATGAATTCTGGACCTTCTCACCAATAGTGCAGTGCTTTAACTGCTTCATCGACACAACCCACATCATTTTTAAAAACATTACTATACAGGTCAGTGGAAATACCCTACAAATTTAGCAATACACAGCCTTACACAACCAAACCCAGGGACATTACAGGGTTACCTTTACTGGTAATTATTTTGCTTCAGACTGTAATTTACTAGGTTGCACACATTTACACACTTGCCAAGTCCTGTTGTGACATAACAATCCCACACACAAAATTTTGTAGAATAAACATCTGAAACACTAGGCTGTTTATCTGCCACTTATTTTTTCTACCCACATCTTGTGGGACATTTGCTCATAAAAATCGTATTACTTCATGGTGTCATTGTGCTATTTATGTCAGAAATTATGTTAGTATGTCCCACCTTGTGACTGTCGACCTATGTTCACAAGGTCTCAGTCTGGTAAATTTTGGGATGGCATTAGCATTTTTCATTCATACTTAAACTCCCTATAATTACTACTAAATTCCTTGGCAACAGTGAATGTGTGAAGGGGGGTTACGCTGTGTGTTTGTGTGTAGGAGACATTGTGCATTTTGTAGATTTTAGTGAAAGAGACAGCCAGAACAATTTACTGATAGGAAAGATTTAGTAGGCATGTTCTGTTGATGTGGCATAGTCGGGGGAGTTCAACGTTTATGTTATCAGAGCAGTGTTGCTTTGATAACAATACAGCCTCCCATCAACAATCTCCATCACCATCCAATTAACCATGGGGCACTAAGGTGAGTGGGAGAGCAAGCAGACACACACACACACACACACTGGGACTTTCCACTGATATATAGATCACTGTAGCTAATTAATGGTAGACCTACTCTAACCTTAAACTTAGCACATATTTTTCCTCTTGATTAAAATAAAAGTAGCATTTTAAATAAAACACAATTGGGGACAGCATTTCCCCCAAATTTCCAAGCCATGCTAAACCTACCTTATTTGACCCACAAAATGTCCAAAATCAAGTCACATCTGGAGAACAGCAAAATCAAACAGGAAATCTCCTTAAGAATGCTGTAGTTTGTCCTAGACAACAATGAGATAAAATGGAAAGACCAATCTGCTCAAAAGTGTCCTCTGTAATCTCATCTCTCCTCTTGAGTTGCAGTATCGAACCTCAGTACAGTCAAATGTCAGATTTCCTAAATAACACCTTAGCTGCTATTTACCTAGCTATACTTCTTACATGTAATATAAATAGAATTTCACGCGTTATATGTATAAAACTGTGATCCTTTCTCTCTGGAAGCTTGAATTTTACTGGGCAAAATTATTTCTGTTTAAGAATATATACTGTAAAAAGATACTGTATAAGAATAAAAGGTAAGGTGATTGTGGTAATTGAACCGAATGTGTTTAATAAGGGTAATAATAAAGCTTTAGATCTTGATATTGATTTTGCAAACCTTTTTATTGATTTACTGATTAATTCCTGTTAATTAGTAAAGAAAATGTGGCGTCTTTAAAGAGATTAAATTAAGAAAAAAACAATAGTCTACTTAGAGCTTGTTTGTGTCTGAAACCAAATTCTCTTTTTACTCTGGTGGTCTAATGTTTGGCTAATGATTGTTAACCAATTTTATAAGAAAAATATGTGGAAAATATGATCTGTGAATTAAAGCAAAAGACAATCACTAATAAGTCTACTGAGAAATCAAAGCAGCAAAGATCAACAAAAAAATAATCTAGAACACACTAAAACACACTCTTGGTAAAGGTACTCTATGTCTCTTGGGACTTTCCATTGTTACACCTACACCTAACCCTAAACCTAACCACGCTAACCAAAAGGAAGTCCTTTGGAAAATGGAAGGAACTTTTCTAATAAAAGTTTCAATTTTTGTAAACAAGCAATAAAAGTTGTTGTGACCAGCAAAGTGTTTTCAAAAAATTAAAAATATGTACCTGTAATTCAGTATACATATTAGTTGGAAGCTTAATTCTTATATTCTTATATAATATATCATCCAAGCCACCCACAGAGGATCATTCACATATCAAATAAAGAATAATATTGATTTGGGTGTGTAGTTTTGGGGGCCTAATGTGTTATGGCACCTAAGGCTATTTTCACAGAGATATATAATGTTAACCCCTTTAAAAGTGTCTAATTTGGGCACCAGAGTGTTGGAGCTGGACCTTGACGCAATGAGGCAAAAGTTAAATTCTAGTTATTTTGAAAAGAAGCAAAAGCCTAAAATAAACATTTTAGTCAAAATAAGGTCAACGTGGTGGTTAAAGGTATTGGCAAAATGATTCACTAGTGTATTAATGAGAAATGTAATTAATTACATGATATCTGAAAATGCAGTACAGACTTTTGAAAGAAAATAAACTCTTGAGTCATTTTCGCATTGCACCAAATAATATAGTGTGATTAGAAAATTGTTTGTAATGTACTGTAGGATTAGAAAACAGATGACCTAGAGTTAATAGTTATCAACTTTTTTTACTAACAGCAATAGTTGTCAGTAAATCTAGAATAGTGATACTACCGCCTCACTGCTTACAAAAAATGTGTGTTTAATAGCCTCACGACTTGTATTAATGCTACATAAATAAAACAGTTTATGGACTGTCTCACAGACTCTGAGTTTTCCCCATTTTCACATTAAGTGCATATAAGTGCATGCAAAGCAATGACAGAATTATTGCTGAAATAAATCTAAATAAAAGCAGTTTTTTTTCCAGAAAACACAATCTGCCTTGTGGACCGGAGTCCATGGTCAAAGTTTCTTCTTGGCTTTCATAAACTCAATCCAGCCATCTCACTGTGAGAGCCATGAGAGCTTCTCCTGACAGGAATGCATGTGCACTGAGGTATGGTGCCCTCTGTTAGCTTAACAGTTTGTTTTACGTGCTTGGGTTCACTGACCTCAGCCTGTGAACACATGGGACGACGGTTTTGAGATGCCTCTCACGCCTGGGTTCCGACTTACTCACTCTCCTTGTTCTAAGGTTTCCTTGTGCAACAAGTTTCCATCACGACTGATAATATCGGACACAGCGAGTATTTATAAAGAGTGGGCCAAAGGGGCTGTCTGAAACCACTTCTTTAGCTGCCTCTACTGTTGTTTTTCATGAATTTAGTACAAAGTTATTTATTATAAATCATATAATCATTATTCATTGCTCATTATTTATAATGTGAGTGAAATATTTACAAAAAAATTCACACTGGCCTCCATGAGTTTGTGCAAAATCTGGTGATCCATCTTCTCTCAGCATCTTGTGATGTTACTGAATGTGCTTTCTCAGTCTTTAAATAACCCCAATAAATGATAGATTGGATTTAGGTCAGGTGAAGGTGGAGGAAAGATAATGCCAGGATTCCTTAAGCTTCTTTGGTCTTCAAGTAGTTGTTGCAAGTTGTATTTCGGGTCATTATTCTGATGCAGTATACATATTTAAAAAAAAAGTTTTTTTGCTAGTGGTCTCAGACTTTTTGCCTCTACTGTGGATGTTGAATTTATTGAATTAGGCAGTAACATACAGCCATACACCAATAATCCTACATGCATTGAGAGAAACTATTCTTTCGATCTTCAAAGAATGATCTTTTTACGCTCAAATATCACAATTATGTTTGGAATTATATTTTCCAGGTAGTTTCGACTGCTATGCACAATTTTGATGCCCAGTTTATGTTTTTAATTTTTCATGTTTAAAGCTACATTGAATCCTAAATTCATGTACTACTTTCAACATACAGTACACTATATGTCCAAACTACGTAGAGATATTTACAGCATTTAGCCGACACTCGTATCCAGAGCAACCTATAACTAATACATCTGTTCTGGTTCCAGAGTACTGGTCTGCCAGTGTGATTTGCAACAGTAAACATGAATCAGAAAGTATGACCCAATAGACCTACAGATCTCTCTGGCAGACTCAAAAAGAGTGTTTTATATGAAGCTTGAGTAGAATACAACAATAATATAACGTAACAGGAAAAGGTTTTTGAACACCCACAGCTTTGTTTGTACAGATTAACCCTTTGAGGACCAAAGGACATATTTGTCAAATACTTTTTAATAGATGCCAAATGCGATTAATACAACCAACATTTTTTTTCCTGCAGCACTTCACTTGAGCCCTTCCAGGACTGTAGGATGTTTCAGTCACATTTGGTGTCCATTTAAAAGTATGGGACATGTATGTCCCTTGGTCCTCAAAGGGTTAATTACTATTTGTAAAACAGACCAAACAAAGTTCTAGAATGACCTTTAAGCAAAGAAAATATTCCACAAAAGACATTAAACTTATTTAAGATGTAAGGCTGCAATAAATTAGGTTATAATATATTAAAGGCAGGTGCAGTTGGAGTTGTTAGTAAAGCCATGCCAGGAAGTGATGTCTGTCTCGGCCTAAAGAGCAGCGCCAGGACAATAAAAAAACTTAAGGCTAGGTGACTTTCTTCCACAGTCACCTAACCTAATCCCCTTTAACCTTTTCTTGAAGGGAGAAAACTGAAGACAGAAAAAGCTCAGCAGTTAGTAAAGTTGCTCATTGGAATATTGTAAAATCATGCTGAAATAACATGGATCACCAGTTATTCTTATTTGAAAAATAGATTTGCATTTTTTTTTAAATATGCAAAACAGAAAAAAATCAATAGTGGTCTCAGACATTTGGCCTCCATTGCACCATAGTATATGCATGCACTGCTCGCAAACATTATGGGATATTTCATTTTGAACGATTACATCATATTTATGAGCAGTATACATTTAATAGTATATGTGTATAGACAAAGGTCAAACTGAATGCAAGACATGCTACACTTTTTATTATTGTTATTAGATTAAATTTTCGATACCATCCCATTTGAATTTGATTTGGGGCTGTATATGACAGTCAGCCAAGAGTATCTGGCTTTGCTCAAGAATCCAACAATATCTGGACCTTCTCATTAGTTGTCCTGTACCTCGATCACTGGACCTTAACAGACCCCTTTCTATTTATTTTCTATTTATTAAATCTCTGCCACACTTCCCATACAAATATGAACAAAATTGACATGGGATGTTCAAGTTGACAAGCAGTTGCAGTAGAATAAAACTTTTCTTTTGCACGACCAGACATTTTTTTCAACATAATTGATTTCATACTGTCTGCAATTACATTAAGTCAATGTAAATTTAAGGAACAGTGTGAGTTTTCTTAATATAAATCTTTTCAGTCCCCTCATACTTTTACTGATTTGGCTCTGTATACAGTCTGATCTGTATAAACATCACTCTCTCTGTTCTACACCCTGTACATTCATGTCAATGCCATCAAACATGACTCAAACACCAATATCATGTTCGCTGATGACACCTTGATTGTAAACCTAATTACCAACAACAATGAGTAACAAAATTCTTAGGATACTGTTTACATTGCCCCTTGATTAATCAAGCAATTGGTGAAATCTGATAGTGGGTGGATAATCACCGTGTAAGTAAACACACTGAGTGATATGAAATTCTTTCACGATGGTCTCAGACTGGTGCTGGAGGTCCTCACAACCCCATTCAGGGCAGAAGGAGAGAACACAGAGCCATGTGTTTAAATAAACATGGCTACTGAAATGCTCTTGAAAAATAGAGGATATTTAATTATGGGATATTTCATTTTAAAATATCCCCCAATTTTTGTGAGCAGTATAAATCCTTCCTTTTTGTAATTTCTCCTCCAACTTGGGCTTGGTAGTGAAATTTTTAACAGATCCACGTCATTCATCATAGTCAGAGTGCTACTGAGGTAAGATCCTGAACTTCTCTGAGCACATCTTTATGGCTCCAATCCTTTATTGTTCGTCTGATTAGCAGCACCTGTCAATACTGTCTCGGCATGTCGGCCTATATGGAGGGACTAAATAAAGAGCATATCTGTGCCAGAATCATCTCTGGAAATAGTCGATAGGGTTCAGGACCATAGAGCTGTCATCCATATATAGAGATGAAATATAGAGTTCATCCAAAAAGTCTTGCTGACACAATTCCAGCAACAGTGACTAAGCCCACTAAAAACCTATTGTTGTACCTTGTGTAATGTCTGAATCACCCAAGGCTTAATGCACTACATAAATACACAAAGATAAACACCCAGTAGGACAGAGCATTAGCAAATCACTCCATGCAAAGTTGTTAATACACAAGGTTGCTAATTCAGCGTCAATGCTAATAACTAAATATCTATGTGCTTCAGCACAGAGATTAACAGACGAGATTCCTCAAGCACTGACCGCCTGATCCACGCGTGTATTCCCATGAGGGGAAGGTGATCTTAGGGGATTAGGTTGGTGTTGGTTCAGGCTGGTCCAGTGGAGACAGACTGGGGCTGTCATTCTGCCAGAAGCTTGAGTAACCCAAAGGTGAAAGCTGCTGGTGCAGAGCATGGACAGGAAAGACGAACTCAACCTGTGCAAGGGAGAGACACCAGAAAGGACTAAGGTCACCAGGGTCGCAGAAGAGACTTACGAGCGATGAATAGCACAGAGGCCAGATTAATGCGGTCATTATTTCCAGATGGGAATATCATAGGGAGGATTCACACTCCTAACTCAAATACACTGGCTGACACACTCAGGCTTAGCCAAAGGGTATAAACCATAGATTTATAGATACAAAGGTTTTAGGGATATTCTTTCACTGAAAAGGTACCAGAATTTTGCAAGCCCTTAAGAGTTTTCTAGATTTCTGCATAAATGTGATCTACAAACCGGATTCCAAATTGTTAATAAAAACTCAATGCAATGACATGGAGGTGCCAGCATCTAATATTTTATTCAGAATAGAACACAAATCACAGATTAGTTTAAACTGAAAGAATGTATAATTTTAAGGGAAACATATGTTGTTTCCAAATTTCATGGCATCAACAAATCCCAAAAAAATGGCCTTGTCCCAACTTTTTTGGGATTTGTTGACGCCATGAAATTTGGAAACAATATATTTTTCCCTTAAAATGATATATTCTCTCAGTTTAAACTTTTGATCTGTAATTTGTGTTTACACAAATAATGTAATTTCTATTCTGAATAAAATATTAAATGTTGGCACCTCCACATCATTGCATTCAGTTTTTATTCACAATTTATTTAGTGTCCCAACCATTTTGGAATCTGGTTTGTAAACTGAATGTATTATAAATTGAGGAGTTTAATTTATGCAGTAAATATTAGGGGTGGGGGAAAATGTGATTTTTAGATGCATCACGATTTGGAGGTTAACGATTCTAAATCGATTAACAAATGTTGATAATCGAGCACACTTGCATCTGAACATGTAGACCAGCTTCTGTTCTTACACAAAAACGTAAACATTAGCACTCATAAACTGAGCTCTATAATGCGAGCGAGTAAATGGCGGAACCAGACGCAGCGTACAAAGACAAAACTGCCCTTTATTGGAGTAATCGACAGGCAGAGTCAGCGTCAACAAACAGTCCAGGGTCATACACAAATAAGCAATAAGTGATCGGCAGATGTAATTCAATAAGAGTTGGGAAGGCAGAAAGCACGATAAATCGGCGATAATCCACAACAGTATAAATAAAGCGCTTAGAAACGAGGTGAGAGCCACGAGACTTAGCAGAGAACTAAGGTGCAGGAGAGAACTAATAAGAACAGGTGTGTGTGATCAGAAGGACGGTGATGAGGTGAATGTGATAGGCTGGGTTTGATAGCCTGAGCAGTCCGTATGTGTGACAAGCTCATTTGCACTT
Organism: Parotocinclus spilosoma; assembly: GCA_033117975.1. Lineage (NCBI taxonomy): Eukaryota > Metazoa > Chordata > Actinopteri > Siluriformes > Loricariidae > Parotocinclus > Parotocinclus spilosoma. Next base: position 6,441,072 of record JAVSBV010000001.1, read on the forward strand.
ACCCTCGTGGTATTATTTCATAGCGTTCCATGTTCTGTTCTGTGCAGTTATTTACAAGAAGTAATTCAGCATTTTGACTCTTCTGTCTGCAGATGCGAATTAGTTATTTTTTACTCTGCAAAACTGAATTTGTATTCTACATCATTTTATTTTATTTGCTTGATCCTCAGGATTTTTATTCTATGCTCAGAAATGTAGACTTCATTTACTTATATAAAAGTGCAGATATTTATGTGATTATATATTTATATTGTTTTTAGAATATGCAAAATTGCTTCAGTTTGTTTTGTTATATTGAAATGAAATTTAATCTGGTTTTGTTTCAAGTAGTCACATGGTAAAGAAAAAAAAACGAATCAAGATGCATCGATAATCGCTGCCCTCTGAATCGTAATCAAATCGAATCGTGAGGTGCCTAGAGATTCCCCACCCCTAGTATATATCATAGGGACAGTCTACCTACACACTGCTGATTTCCTTTATTAGCATGGAGGATTGCATCGCTTGCCCTTGGAAAATTTGAAAATTTAGAACGTTATTCCTGCTGGTTGTGTATTTATGTGTGTTATTAGATTGTCATTACAAGTCAAAAGGCCTTCGCAAAACAGGGGCTGCCTGTATATACTTTCATATTTGTATTTTAATTGTCAAAAGTCAAATTGTATTTTAAAAGACAAAAATAAAAACGACTGCCCTGTGTCAGTTTGATAATCAATGTATTATGGCTTACTGCACTTTTAATTATTATTAGCAGTGCTGCTTAAATAAAAAAGACACAACATAAACACATGGGTATGACTGGTGCCTCTAGGACACCTTTTTTTCTGTTGGTTCAAATGGTTACTTATTTAACTTTTTACTGCTTGCTGTTTCTGAAATGAATGGATGTCCTGTCCATATCTGTAGTGTGATCAGTGGTGTCTCAGAAAAGTTTTCATGTCTGCTTTAATTTCTGCATAGATCTGGCCTAAAAAAATCATAAGATTTTTACACAAGTTGTAAAATTCAATAAAGAGAACCCAGTCAGCAAATGATACATAAATATTATACCTGGCAATTCATTTATTGAGTGAGTGGCAAGGGGGTGTAGTGGTTAGCACCACAAGGATGGAAGACCATCCTTACTCAGGTGCATCAAAAAGGGCCCAAGCCATGATACTGTCCAACCTGCTTCACAGATCAGAAAAGGTATCTATGCTGGAATGCAGTGCTTTTCTTCTCTCCATACTTGACGCTTCTCATTTAAATCATAAAGCTCAATTTTCATCTCATCCTTCCACATAGTATTTTTTCAGTAGTTTTTTTGGTTATTTGGTTAAGTTACTGGACTATGGGCAGGATGGTCCAGGGTTTAAATCCCACCTCTGCAAAGCCACCACAGATGGGTCCCTGACCAAGGTCCTTAACCCACAACTGCTTGGTCTGCAAGCCTGTATTAATTGCAAGTCACTCTGCATAAGGGCGTCTGCTAAATGACATAAATGTAAATGTAACATTTCTCAAAACTAGTCGCCTATATACATAATGCCAATTTAACTTAATCAGTGAACCTAACATGCATACCTTTGGATTGTGAGAGGAAACCGGAGTACCTGGAATAACGCCACGCAGACACAGAGAAGACATGCGGACTCCATCCCAGCATTGAATCCATTACCTTCTTGCTCTTAGGCGGTGGTGCTACCCACCGAGTCACCGTGCCGCCCGTTGTGTTTCTTTAGAAAGCCAATTTATTTATGCTATGACACGTCTTCAAGGTCAGTCTTTTATAGATCCTTGTTGTTTCAACATGATGTCAACTTAAATGAAAGCACCTGACCTGATTTTACTTTCAAATTCCTTTTCTGATTAATGCTGGACTGGTTTGCTGTTGCAGCACCAGGAAATGGCTCCTCTGTCAGTCTCTTCTTCTTAAATCACAAGCAATTATGTCTGTGTGTGACATCCTACCAGGACAGACGACACAGATCTGGACTGCTGAGGACTGAAACCTGCATCTCTGTGACTGTTTTGTGAAGGCATGCTATGATTACCACACAGCTGTAGCATTTGACTGAAACTGGTGTAAAGCACCCAAACTTTAAGCATCTACCTCAAAGCAAAATCACAGTATGCTGCACTACAACACACTGGAAAACCATTTACAACCTTTTAAAACCATTACCCATTTTAAACACTTTTAGTGAAGGTGACAGTAACACTGTCCTAAGTGAATTTTTCTTTTCTTTTTTTTATTTTTATTTATAATGTAAACACACCTTGTCTGTTAGACTGTCACAAACATAAACACAGACATGGAAAGGTAAATTTTGCTACCTTCATCAAAGAAAACCACACAAGATAATCACCATCATGTAGATGTTGGAGCATTTACTTTATATATCTCCTACTGTAGTCTTTAATCTTTTACATGCCTGAACCCAGCTCTAGCAAACTAGTGGGCCAAGAAAAAAGTAACAAGGTTTAAATATATATACACTACCGTTCAAAAGTTTGGGGTCACCTAGACAATTTTGTGTTTTCCCTTAAATCTCATACTTTT
>JAVSBV010000001.1:6443713-6470054 GCA_033117975.1 Parotocinclus spilosoma
GTCCTCATATGAGTACTTGATCTTTACGGATGTTGTAGCTTTCTATTATTGCTAATATTGCAGATATGTAATGTCCAGGTATGAGGACGCGAGGCTTTTGGAGTAAAATGAAGCATGGTTAGATTGTACAGAAATTATCCTAATTCCCAGTCTAAAATACGGTGAAGGATCTTTTAAGTTCTAACCTTTTTTTTATAATGGAGAACACTGCGGACCATGGAAGATGTATGACATCATAGACTTAGGTAGTGGCTGCACGGTGGCTCAGTGGGTAGCACTGTCACCTCACAGTGAAAAGGTCCTGGGTTCAATCACCAGGTGGAGAGATCTAGGTCTTTTCTGTGTGGAATCTGCATGACCTTTCCGAGTCCATGTAAGTTTACTCCACATATTCTGTATTCCTCCCACAGTCAAATGGCATGCATCACTAACAGTGTCATTAGTGTAAGGGTGTGTTAGTTTATGTGCCTTACTATGGTTTTGCGCCCTGTTTATGGTTGTTCCCACCTCCAGTTAGGCACTGGTTCTACCTTGATCCTGTCCATGATCAAGCGAATAGGAAAGTTAACGAATGAAGTAAGAGGTAATGAGAGGACATTAAAAAATGCTGGTAAAAATGCTTATATTTTGCGTTTTTATCGAAATCCATTTAGTGTTTTTCATTATAATTCAAGCAATCGATATAACGTTTTGAGTGTCAAGATGGGGGAAAGTCCATGGTGGTAAGTTCTTTTTGATCTTCTTTGGTCTTCAAGTTGCTCTCGCAAGGTTTTGGTGTCTGTTTTGGGTCATAGTTCTGCTGCAAGATGGATCCACCCCTATAGCAATCCAACCAAGTACTTTTTCTAGTTGGTCTGAGAATTTTGTCCGCATTGTGTAAAAAAAAGGCTTTGGACCAAAGTCTTCTGACATAACCTTACATGAACTGATTCCTAGTTCTGCGTCTCCAGTCTAATATATCCTGTACAAAAAATACTATGTGCAGTGAAATTGATAAATGTTCACAAAAGTCAAGGGATATTTAATTATGGGCTATTTCATTTTGAAGTAACCCACAATTTTTGTGAGCAATCTATCAATACAGGCTTGTCAATAGTACTAATAATACTGTGAGACATGATACGCATTAGATTTATCTAATATATCTAGTGTGAGATTAAGTGTATTAACCAAAAATACCTTTTCATAACTTTGTGACCCATCCTTACCCCAGGGTGCCGCTGAATTCTGGTCTGTAAATCCAAACCACACTTAAACACTGACATATCTTATTCCTGACACTGTGTCTAGATTCCAAAGGCACATTGGTCTGATTAATAGTATTTCTGAAGAAACTAGATCCTGAAACAATACAAGCAAATGTTTGATAGTTTACATATAGTACCCACATATCCATTAATAAATTGAGGCCACATCTTTTGATATTTAGTATGTTAACATCATGTCCAAAAGAATTATTTATTATATTCTTTGATTCTTGGGCCAAAGGAGGCAACACAGCCAAAGCTCTGATACTGAGAACATTTGTAAATTTTAACAAACATCTGTCTATGGTCACTTAGGAACATTTAGGTCTAATGCCTGACCTGGAATCTAAAGGATGCTGGCAGAGGTACACCCTGGACAGGGCAACCATTCATCACAGGGTCCTGTACATACACCACGTCCTATCAAGTCCCATCCAGGATTAAAATCCAGGCCCTTTGGAACTGTCGATTCCCACAGCGGGCTCTTAGCACCAATGTCTAAGTCCATTTGATTTAAATAAAAATATGGTATATAATATAGTATGTTTTACAATGGAGCCTTGTCTTCAAGTGTCTGTATTAATACTTTTATTACAGTCAATAATAATGTTAAAATAGGGAGGACCAAGACTCAAAATCGACCCAACCCCCTTGGACAGCCTAGACGATGTGTAAGAATTAAAGTAAGTGGCATAATTAACAGGTTTATAATAATAGTTTAAACAAACATCCGCTAAATATGAGCTGTATATATGTAAATGCACTCATTTAAATTGGAATGGATGCTGAGAGGGCTTCATTCTGTCATCACTTTGATACCCGGCTAGTCATAGATTTAGCATAGGCATCTTACAGATTTAATTATTGCTTTATATACAAAAATTAACAATGTATGCTTTTATTGTACTTAAATGATGGCCAGTAATATTAATGAGAATATAAACATCTGGGTTGGTAGTGAATAAAACACATTAGAAACTTTATCACATTATTTTAGAATCTGAATTAATTACTTTAAACTTTATTTATTGTCCTTTACTACCATAAAGATGCAAGTTTCTCAATGCGAAGAGATGTGTGTAAGAATATATTCACTGAGATCCCCTTGATCAACTAATTCAAGCCAAAATATGACCAAATAAGACGAAAATCATAACTCTGTAACTATGAGGTGATGCCCAAGCCAACATTGCCTTTATCACCAAGGAGGAGATGTGGTGCTGAGCTATTGTCTGTGTAAAGTTTAAAACGTTGTCATATGGGTTTGTTATGTTCCTGCATACTATGGTTTCCTCCAGTTTCCAAAAACATGTTGGTAGGTAAGCTGGCAACCTGAGTATTTGCCATTTTTAAAAGGTCATCCGTGACTCCCTGTTTAACAGGAGTGTAAATATGAGGTAATTCAAAGGCCAAATTATCTCAGTCATTCATCTGCATGTCAAAGGAATGGGAAAGTAGCGTGTTGACCTTCATAAATCAGGCAGTGGCACAGCAGGGAGTATAGGTTATGGCTCCCGGGTCTCAAATTCAATCCTGTATTTGAGTTTACCATGATGTAATGTGGGTTTGTTCCACTACTTTAAGACTGGTTTAATCCAACTTCCCAAAAAAACAAAGTGGTAGGCGAAGTGGTAGCTTAAATTTCTCCTTAGAACATGTGTGATGCCCAGGTATATTGCCCTTTGTGTCCAATGTTTCTGAAACAGTTTTCAGAATTTAAGACTGATTAAGGAAGCATGCTTTTTAAAATAGTAATTTTATTTTTTTCCAGACAAAACCGCCAAACTTCAGAGGTTCAAAATCTTAAGCAAACATAATTTGGAAAAACATACAAGTGTAAAAATGGTGTAAACTCTTTGATTTTACAATGTGGTTCTGTATATGGGGCGGTTTGATAATGAGGATCTGACATGCCATCGTTAATAGAAAGCCATATGTGCTTGGCCAGTCTCCAGGCTCCATCTTTTTATGGTTCCATCTGGCAGGACTTGATGAGGTGCTAAGTGTTTTATAAATAAATTACTAAATCAGGTGAGGCTCCCTCAAAGGTCTGCATTCCTGGTCAAGTTTCATGCTTTGTACATCTACAAACTGAAAAGAAGTCAACAAAAACTTTACAGAGAACAAAATTAACTGACAATTGAAATATTGGCAAGGCATTCACATTCAGATACATTAAATTAACATAACTGTACATGTTTTCCATTCATTAACAGAATACATAAACAAAACTGTAGGCACTCAGGTGGCACAATGGATTCAAACATTAGCCCCATTTCCACAATGTACCAGGTTTGAGTCACTTAATTGTTTTAAGCCATCCTGCCAATTAATGGCAGTCATTTAATGAATTTATTTATGTAGACATGGTAAAGTCGTCCTGTTGAAGTGTAAACCAATCATCAGAAAAGGGAAGAAATGTGATTTAAGTCAAGTCAAGTCAGATTTATTTATATAAAACTTTTTACAATTACACAATAATAAATTATCTTCTAACGCCAATCCCAAATTGAGCAAGCCTAGGGTGGTAGCGAAAAGGACAAACTGTTAAATATTAAAAGGTAGAAACCTCGGGAAGACCAAGACTCAAAAAGTGACCAACCTCCTTGAGTGGCTTAATGTAATTACAAGAATTTGTAGTAATAGTTCAAATAACAGAAACTAATGAAATATTAACCGATAAATGAACTATAGAATAGAAAAGAGTAAAAAAAAATATGCATATCAGGAGTTATTTTCTTTCGAGTCAATTTATGATCTAAGGACTTTTTAGTGAGAAATTCCTTGTTGCTTTGAGGGAAAGTAAGTTGAGCGTGGCTGTTTGTCCTACATGGGCTCATCTGAGTATTTCAAAAACTGCTGATTTACTGAGACTTCAACGCACAACCATCTCAAGACATTACAGAGAGTAATTTGGGAAAGAGAAAAATTCCACTGAGTGGGAGTTCTCTGGATAAAAATGCCTTGCTGATGTTAGCTAGTCATTATTCGTATAATGGCCAGATTGGTTAAAGCTAATAGAAATGGAACAGTAACTCAAATAACCACTCGATACAACCAAGGATAAAAGGTAGGCAGGGGAAAATCCCTGAACACGTCAAACTTTGAAGCAAATGGGCAACAGCAGCAGAAGGCTAGTCTCGGTCTAGTTAGTCTCTAGACTCCTGTCTAAGGCTGCAATGTACATTGAAGACAAAAAACAGGAAAAGTGTTGCCTGTTTTGATGAGTCTTGATTTCTGCATTGACATTCGGGGAGTAGAATCAAAGATTAATGTAAACAACATCAAAGTATGGCTCCATCCGCCCTTGCATCAATAGTTCAGGTGGTGTAATGGTGTCTGGGATATTTTTCTGGTATACTGTGAAATTGTGTGATGTGAACTGTGTCATATCTGTATAGACCAAAATGACTGAGGAATGTTTTCAGCTCTTTGTTGAATCAATGCCACTAAGAATTAAAGCAGCTCTGAAGGCAAAGGGGTCGTACCCAGTACTAGCATGGTTTACCTAATAAAGTGTATACTTAAACTGCATCAGCACACGATTCACGTTCTATGATCCAATACTGAAATCTCATTTAAGCTAGCATAGCTTATTAGTAGTTTTCTAGCTTTTAAAGTACCCATTCCCAAACTTGGATGCAAATGAGATATTTCCCACTAAGGGTTAATGAGGCTTCTCAGGTATGATCTAGAGTGCACAACTCATACTCGATTGCATTTACCATTCATCACAGGCAAAGATGACTGTTGAAAATGGTGACTCTAGGGCACTGCATGATCTCATACATCCTCTGATTAGCCCTGACAGATGGCTCCTGAAACTCTTTATTTCACTTTCTGTTTATTATTCTTATTTGATTTAAGATAACTCATAGGCTGTTTACAAACCACACAATCAAAGAGGAAATCATTTGCAACATACGCTTTTGTAACACCATCATGGTTTATGTACGGATCAGAGGTCTATAAAGCCACAATAAGAGGGATCTAAAACCAGAGGGAAAAAATTATTTAAAAATTGTGGAACATTGGATATGCAAGCTTTTCACAGAAGAAGAACAAAAATGTTGGCCATCCCAGAAAGTAAACACCAATAAAGCTGCAGAGCTAAATACCTTTGAATAGAAGTGAAGATTAAAAAGAACCATTCCATGGCATGCAGACAGCACAAGTCTGCATGAGTCCTGAAAGATCATTACAGCTTTTCTTTCCATAGACATGTTCGGACTAACTTGGGTTTTTCCAGCATCCTATACCAATTTATATAATGAATTCTGTAATGGTGGTCTCTTCTATGATTTACATGCATCCTGAATGCTGTAAAGCTTAATTTGACCAAAACTTTATATACTACTGAAACAGATGTGCTGTAAAAGAGAAAATGGGGACCACCATAAAAGAAGCGCCCACAAACATAGTATGTATGTTGATAAGAAGAAGAAATATCTTCTTACACAGATTAAAATAATAATAATAATTTATAAATAATCAATTAATCCATTAAATTAATGGGAACAAATATTTAAACAATCGGTAAATCAAGGAATTTAATATATAGGACTGTGTTTTGAAGGGAATGACTATTTTGGTTGTCATTCTTCCTCTTATGATGTTATGATGTGGCAACCAAAAAATTGGAAGATGGAGAAATTAATGATCAGTCTGACAGGGGTTTGGATGTGCTGGCCTGAACTCTTAATGTACAACCCCAATTCCAATGAAGCTGGGACGTTGTGTAAAATATAAATAAAAAAATAATATGATGATTTGCAAATCCTTTGAATCTTATATTCATTTAAATCCACCACAAAGACAACATATTTAATTTTTTACATTATTTGTTTTATTTTACAAATATTTACTCGTTTTGAATTTGACGACTGCAACATGTTTCAAAAAGATGGGACGGGGCACGTTTACCACTGTCTTACATCATCTTTCCTTTTAACAACACTCAATAAGTGTTTGTGAATTGAGGACACTAATTGTTAAAGATTTGTAGGGGAAATTATTTCCCATTCTTGCTTGATGTACAACTTCAGTTGCTCAACAGTCCGGGGTCTCTGTTGCCATAATGTGCAATTCTAGTACCCGCACTCTTTTACTACAAAGTTATGCTGTTGTAACATGTGTGGAATGTGGCTTGGCTTTATCTCACTGAAATAAGCAGGGACGTTCCTAAAAAAGACGTTGCTTGGATAGCAGCATGTGCTGCTCCAAAAAAGCATTAATGGTACCGTCACAGATGTCTAAGTTACCCATGCCATTGGCACTAACACACCCCATACCATCAGAAATGCTGTTTGTTTTAACTTTGCACTGATAACAATCCATCAGTCTTATTCCTCTTTGGCCAAAATGATACAACATCCATTTCCAAAGATAATTGGTAAAAAAAAAAGGTATTTTTAAACAGTCCTCAACTTTCCCAGTCTTTTGTTGCCCCTGTCCCAACTCTTTTGGAATGTGTTTGCAGGCATCAAACTCAAAATGAGTGAATATTCAAACAACAATCAAGTTAATCAGTTTTAACATTAAATATTTTGTCTTTGTAGTCTATTAAATTAAATATGGGTTGAATGGATTTGCACATCATCACATTCTGTTCTTATTTATGTTTTACACAACATTCCAACTTCATTGGAATTGGGGTTGAAATTGCCTCTATTCTTTATTAATATGTTTGGTGGTGTTAAGCACTGCATCTTTCATTAAACAACATAGTTAATCAGTAGTTTTATTCTGAAGCAATCAAAACCAATGCAACTGAAATCAGGTCGGGGCTAATTTGAAAGGTAGTTTTACCTAAGCAAGTCTATAATAAGTAAAACCAATTAGGGGCTGGCCACACACAACAAACCAGGTATTTTACTAATTACATTTTAGAAATTAACCAGTAGACCAGAACTCTTTATTTTTCTATTTTATTTTTCTAGCCTCAGAACTCATTTCCCAAATAACTGGGTGCAGGCATAAGGTGCATTGGAGCTGATGCCAGTCCATCACAAAACAGAGACAAAAACAGAGACATCTATGCATTTAAGATTAAATAAGACAAAATGTAGTTTATTAACCAACAAGAGAGCCTATAGGGTTTGGACCCAGAATCTCAGGAACTGCTATGTGATCCTTCCTTGGAAATGTATCGAATAATGATTCAAGAGATTAAAGCTATGAGTCCCTGTTGTAGGATTGGAGGTTGACAAATACAGATTCTTTGACTGACCCCACCTTTTACAGCCAATCTTGTCTGCATGTGAAGTTTGGAAGGCAGTGCTGGGACTTGTACCCAAATGCACCACCTGAATGCCTCGAGAAGGGTTGAGTGCAGAGCTAAAATAATGGTCTAGTATGGCAGTTATTTTTAGATTATATAGTGCAGATTGCAACATAACAGGATAAACCTACATTTCATAAATCATTACTCTCTTCATAATCATGTATGTCTTATCACTGATCACTGCCCAAGTAAAGGTCATATCTACCTTGCTGTGTTTGGGTATATTCAACTGACTATAGACTACTGCTGTGCTAGAGAGATTTAAATGTTACATTAATCCCATTCCAGTCTGAAGCATCTGATTATTACATTTATGGAGCCAGAAACCCCTACTGGTGTCCCTGGGGAAATAGAAAAGATATTCTTGTTTGCCTATAAAAGACTTTTATAACAGTGTGAGCATTAGATGTCATGAACAATAATAATAGCTTTCTGAGTAACCTTTCATGGTTTTAGACCACACAAAGAAATCTGGAAATTACTTACAGATTACAAAAATATGTTGATGAGAATTGTATGTACCAAATGGATGAAGAACACTGAGCCCTTAAAGGAAAGCTTTCCATTAGATTTTATAACATGATTGCAGAAAAAAATCCTTTTAGAGCCATAGTTTGGGTAGGTACTGATATTTCCTTTTACAGCATCAGAACGCTGCAAGTTCAGCAGTGCTAGGACTTGTTGTGAAGGGATGTCTGACTAGGCTGAGTTTTGGTCCTCTATGGCCCAGGGTTGTGTATTCATGCCTTAGACTAATGGTAGAGCAAGGGGTTATTTGTCAAAGAATTTTGTGCTGATCTTGGATGTTGCCCAGTTGCTAGTGTCTTACAGTATATGGACTCTCTTGGGTTTGTTACACTCTGGTTCTTCCCGTTTTTGATGCCAGAATTTCATTTACACATAAACAAATGTTTTTACTTTTTAAACTTTTTTTTTTAGCATTATTAACTACATATTCTCTTTTCTCTCTGAGCTTTTCTTCCTGTACCATTTCTATTTCTCACTCTAAGATGTTCTTCTGTGAACAGTTCCTCTCATCGTAAGTTTATCCAGACCACTTTAGACAGTTGCTGAGTGAGGGTGGCATGCAACCAAAACTTTTACCTAATGGAGGATATGAAAGCCTTCATTGACTCTGTTTACTGGACTAAGCATCAGGAGACTGATGCATATTCTCAATTTTACGATATTAATTGTTCAATTTATATATAGCTGTATACTATTCTAATGTTTTCTATAGTTTTATATGCACAACATTATTATATTTCTCATAATATTTTATTATCTTAAATATACTGCTCACAAAAATTAGGGGATATTTCCAAATGAAATATCCCATAATGTAATATATATGTGTATAAAAGCTTTTGTATATTTCATCAAAGAGTGTTTATCACGGGCATCAAACTCCTGGACTTATAGGAGATCTGTCAGATGTGATGTCTCAGGAAAGCTCTTAGAATCATCAATATCTGCACTCGCAGCTTCTACCTGCAGGCCATCAGGATGCTGAACAATCGATAACAGAAACCCTCTACTTCCCATTCCATGTCGTTATACTCCCATATCAAACTTCCCTAATTGCACAACCTTTCACCTCGTATACAGACATTTCTCCATGAAGATTAACATAGCACTCGTTACATATCTGATACAGTTTTCAGAGCTCACCTGCAGTCCATGGACTGCACTCATTGCACTGTTGACAGTTCTTTCTTGCACATTAAGCATGTTATGCTTTATTTAAAATGTTATGTGCACACTAAGTGCACACAACTACATGATGTTTACATTAAATGACCTGTGTATTTTACACTGTATATGTGTTTGTAAATGTACTTATTTACTTCTTCTTTATTACTCTTATATTATGTATGTTTTCTTTTGGATGCTTTATCTTTATACTTGGCACAGATGGCCCTCGAAAAACATTTGAATGCACAACTGTGAATGACTTTTGTAAACTTCATACGTAAAACTGAAACTGAACTGAAACTGTATTCAATTCATGTGTGAAAATGATTCCTTATGCTCCCAGAATCACTCTTTTACAATTTGATCCTAATTAATCTTGGCATTATCATGCCTGTGCCATCAGAGAAGACGAAATCCTATGAATGACCAGATAAACCCAGGCATTCAGCACATTCATCTACTCAGCTGACTTCATTTTACTGCCACATAACGTTTCTTTGCCTTGACCTGACCATCTGTAGCAGGCCCAGGTCTCCAGAGGCTTGTACAGTAAGCACTATGCATGCCCACTGCTCTGCAAATAAAGAAAATCTGAACCCATCAAACCACATGACCTTTTTTCCATTGCTCAATGTTTAAGCTTCTTAACAAATTGAATCCTTTTTTTCCAATTTGCCTCACTAACGTGGTTTTCTTATGGTCGCATAGCTGTTAGTTCCAATCCTCATCGCATTGTATGTGTGGAAGCTCTCTTACTTTCACTTAAACATACTGTAGCTAGATAGTTCTACTATCAAGTGATTATGAACTAGATTTCAAGTGTTATCTCTGATCACAATTAAATTGTTGGTTCACTATTAATAATGTGTTGAACAGTTCTTATGCCAACTCCATAGCTGCTTTTCTGCTCGATGCAGAAAAAAATACTAACTGACAAAAAATAACTCCCAGATATAACTTGCTTAATGTCTCAGGCAGATATATAAATGATTACAGATGTTGTCTCATTAAACACTAAATCCTGCCACAAAAGGGTGTACATTTTGTTCCCACTGCCCTATAAAAAGGCTCTCAGAGGCTACTTTTGAGTAGCGTATCTTGGTGAGAGAGCCTTGACTACTAGACATGCCTCTTGGATGAACTCAAAAACATTTTGCCCAGTTGACAGAATTTAAGAGGGGGCACAAACTTCGTGACATAAAAGTAATTCTAATCTATCTGTTAGGAGGTGTTGGGAGCAGTGGTGTTACGGGGGCATGTACACATGTTGAACAGGCTTCGGACAACCCAGAAAGACCACCAGTAGAGAGGAAAATTTGATGTGCAGACAAGCACGAACAGCTCACAGTTATTTTTGTCTGCCATCCAGACACAGATGGCAGCTTCAATACACACCTCCGTCTCTGCCCGGACCATTTTCAGACACGTTGACCATTACATGTCATGCCATTGACAGCTAGCCACTATCACCTTTGTTTGTAATGGTGTAGCGAATTAAAAACCTGGACTGCACTGGGCTGGAACCATATCAACTTTAGCAACCAGTGCAGATTGTGTTCTATTTTGACTGTCGGATTCGAGTATGGCCTCATGGTGGCACTTCAATCTTGCATTTGCTCTGGAGCAACACACTACCCCATTGCTGATGTGATGATATGATGAGCCATTGCAATCTGACAGTCAACATTGATACAAGGGACACTAACAATTAAGCAATATGTGCAGAACATCCTGTAGCCAAGAGTTACCTTTTATGGCAGGGCTCCCACCTAGCATTTTTTAGCAGGATAATGATTGCCCAAGCACAGCAAGTGTTTTCCAGGAATGTCCCTGCCACATTGAAACACATCCTTGGCTTACCCTGTCACCAGATTAATCACCAACGTATCATTAATGGGCCAGCTTTAGCAGCCTGTGAATTTGCTGTATCTATTGACCAGACCAAATGTGCCTCAGGATATGATACAGGACATGTATGCCTTCAATGACCAACTGTATTTCATCTTGTATCCTGGCTATAAATAGCTTCCCTTTAATTGTACATATACATCGCCATTACATTCATATATATAAACATCTCAATGACTCAATGTCTTAACAACATGTCTTAGTAACAATGTCTTAACAATGCCTTAGTAACATCTTTCCCACAACTACAGCATACAGTTGTGGCCAAACCTTTTGAGAATGCCACAAATTTGTTTTTGCTTGCTGCATCAGTTTTTATGGTGGCGATTTGGAATAATTAATTGCAAAGCATAACTAATAGGAATTCTGCTAAGTAAACAGTTGAAACTGCTGAGGTCAGTATTTCAAGGCTATATTAGCAGCGTGAAAACCGATGGCAACATTCATTCATTCAAGAGGATTAGAATTGCAGCAAATGTTACATGTTACATTTGTGGTTGTTTTAAAACTCCCAAGCAAAGGACCAATATATCTGACATTGTACAAATAGGCTTTTATCATGCATATTTTTGGGTTAAACTGGGTGACTAGGTCAAACTTTGGGCACCACATAACATGTGTAGGATATGTGTTGATAACCTGATACAGTGGACTAAAGGTCAGAGAAAAAGTCTCAGCTTTGGAGTTCCAATGGTGTGACAAGAGCCTCAAAGCTTACGGCAACAAAGCCCATTAAATTTCTTCAGTCTTCAGGACGTTAGAAAATTTTGACAATGATGAATTATGTCATTCCAAAGCCTTTGATTAAGGTTTAGTGGCATCAGAAGTTGATGCCAGGATATGCCAATCATTCACTTAGGCCAAGTTGAATGACTAGGTGTGAGATGTTGATTGTCCAAAGTGGTCAGCAGAGTTACTGATTTCAAGGGTTAGGAAAAAGAACCTGCTGGCTCCCAACACCACATTTATGTATCGTAACAGAAAGAAAGATATATTTCCATATGTATAAGAAGTTTGAGTTTAGCAGTTCAAAGAGACGTCAAAAGTGTGTGTTGCTTTACAATGGCAATAAATTAGCTTCCATTTCTATTGTTCAATCGGTAAATAATACCACTTAATTTCCACAATGTGTTGTTCCCCCCATCGCGTATAAAATTTGGACTTATGAAACAGTTTCCGTGGGCTTTAGATCAAGGTGGTGAGTGCTTTAAGTTTCATACAGTATGTACCAAATTTCCTGTTCTTTCACATGAGTGTCAGATTTCCACCTGAACTACTTCCCCTCATGATAGCAGACTACTGCATGAGATCACAGAGTGACAAGCCTGATTATAACTTTTTCAGAGCATCCTAAATTGTTATTCCTAACAAAGTAAGATTTACACAATTATTGCCCTCTTGGTTAGACAAAAAACATATTTTTGCTTGAAATAAATATAATATGTTCTATTACTACATCAGAATTTTTTACTACCCTTAATATTCGACTTCATTACCTTTAAGTAAACATTTCTCATTTGTGGAAAATTTGATGTACTGCATATATTTTACTTCAGATTTGGAATCAAAACCTTTCATTTCGGTACAACCAACAAAAATAATTAGGTCAGCAGAATTTTTTTTATACCAGTGTGATAGGAAACACATGCATCTCATAAAAAAAAAAATAATTTCTCATTTTAATATTTTCTAGCTGCAGGAGTATTCAGTACATGCCAGTAAAGATGGATCAGGAGACTTTTTGCAAGACTGGTTGTGTCAGATGTTATTTAATTATAAAGTCAGACAGTTATGAAACATTAAATGTTTTGGGGTCCTGCAAACATTAAGGAGGTTTTGGAAGCTTGAACTAATAAATAAAAAACAGGGCCACACATCTACTGTTAGAATGCACTTTGACTTCTTAATCTTTTAAATAAACTCAGTTATTGGTTACTGAAGTAGATTGTTATTCAATTAGTTATGTAAGTAGCTAATATTATCAGTGAAACAAATGGCGGCAAAAATAATCCTTAGCATTTGTGGTTAAAATAATGTATATGTTGATTCATAAAGACCAAATGATGAACTATTGTAGCTGTGGTAAAAAGGGGAAAAACATGAAGCAAGATGAAATACTTTGCCAACCCAACCACCAGACCAAACAAAAACCCACGTATGATTGCAGTGGGACCTGTTTTTTCTTTCCTTTGTTTGTCAACTTAAAAGACATGTCTTATGAATTAAAAACTGAATGGTTTCAGTTGGGAAGTGTGTGCCAAAACAAACTGAAACGTCCAGACTATGCACTCTGCTTAACCTTAATTCTCCAAACACCAACATTTAAAAAAGCTGAGCATAAACAAAGTGATGCCAAGATTCCCAATATCCAATAGAATTACATATACACAGAGTTTTATTTTTGTTAAATAAAATCCCTGGCTAAATTGTTATAACACAATCGTATTAATGGAACACAGTAGTGGATTTTAAATATACTGCTCACACAAATTAGGGGATAATTTAAAATAAAATATCCGATAATGAAACATCCCCAAATCTTTGTGAGCAGTGTAACATTTGCGTGACTAATATTTTAAAGTAATTTTAAGAAGGTCATTTTTGTGTTTAATTATTTCTGTAATATAGTACTATTTTCATTTGACACCTTACTTATTAATTACTCATTTGACACCTTACTTATTAATTACTTATTAATCTTATGATTCTACTTGACACACTGAAGCAGGTGTGAGGATGCATGCATAAAAAATGTGGTGGTGGTTTCATAGCTTGTTGTGGCTTTACTTTTTGTTCCTTTCCTTCCTCTTTCAGACATTTTCTGTCCATTATGTATTTTTTTATTTATACCTTTTTCAATTTTTGTTTCTTGGTATTAATATTTTTTTATTTGCATTCATTTTCTTAATATTTCATCATTTTCCATCCTTTCTGCTCTGTCCCATGTACCATCTTACCTCTTTTTCTTCCTTTCTCTTTTGTTTTAATTCTCTTTGTAGCTACGACTCCATACTTTTCCTTTTTGTTGCATCCATTTCCATTATGCTATGTTTATTCCATTTTTTGTCCAGTTGTTTTATTTAATTTTCATTCTCGTTGCATTTAATAATTTTCGTTGCATTTTAATTTTGTTTTTTCTTCTATTTTTTTTGTTATTTTCAATCATTTTTAATAATTACATGCTTTGTTGTTTAATTCGTGTACTCATAATTGTTTCTTTCATTTTCATTTATTTTTATTCCTTTACTCTGCTTTAGTTTTTATTCTATTACCCCGTCTAATCATTTCCTCACCTTTGCTTTTCAGCATTGCATTACTGAATGCTTCTAGAGAAAAGCTGAGTTTCCCTTTCTATACAAATAAGTGCACATGTTGGTTGCTAGATAAGACAGGTGTGTCATCCTTTCCATGAATAATAGAGAAGCAACAACAATAAGCATTATACAGGGTGAGTCAAGAGACACAGGACACACTTTTATTTAAGAAAAAAAAGGAAAATTACATGTCTAAATACCCAAGTATTAGAAAGTAATGGGTGAGGGTAACTTTTAGGCTATGTCATTTTAGATGAAGAGCAAATTTTTCCAATGGGAAGGTGGAATATCAAAGAAGAGTAGAATTGTCTCAAAAAATCGATTGTCGCAGTAAGATTTGCAATATCTGACTTTTAAAAGGTGTTCATCACAGGTAACTGAAAATGGAATTGATGATTTTGATGTCTGGGGACTGCAGCTGCCATGTCATACTCGCAGACGTCAACAACCAACATCCATAATGACCTCCAATTTCACACAGCACAGTTGCATGGACAACAAGGCATGTAGTGACCCTCCAAAGACTGCTACCAAAGAAGAAATCTTAACAATGGTTTTGGCAGCCTTTGCGAAAAGTTCACAATGCCGCACGCAATGTGTCCTGTACCTTTGACTCACACTGTATAATAGACAAAATAAATTTCTGTTGCATCATCTGTAATTATATTTGTGAACTCCTATTGATTTATGAATTGTTTTCTGTTGCTTGTGTCCATGCACCCATTGGGTGCCTCAAAATGTATTTAAAAGCTAGGAAGGGCAATAACTTAACAATGTATATGCTCCCTGAGCATTATCAGGAATCCGTGATTATATTTACTTTTTCTTTTTTTTTTTCAGGCTTTGGCAAATGCGTGAGATGGGCCGAACTCAGGTCTGGCTTCTGTAATTCTGCCACCTGTGGCAGGTGGGACTGGTGGGAGAGCCATGTTTATCTGCACAGATGTGCCTATGTGGATGAGGGTGTGAAACTGTGAGAGAGAAACAAATTCTCAGCGGCTGCGTATTTCCTGCCCTCGGCTAACGCGCACCCTCATCGGCAGCACATTCCACCATGCAAGGCTGCCGTGAGGGCTTAAATTTGGCGGCTATGCCTGCCCTCACATCACACACACACATGCCCTCATTGCAAAAATTCAAACCCAATGACCCTCAGAGCAAACAGTTTATAACCCGGAGAAGCTGACTGTTTCAAGATGCCAAGTGCAGTATAATTGATGAAGTCAGGGTGAGGATTGTAGATGAGGGAGTTGCAAACATTTTACATGAAGAATGTGATGTCTCATATTTATGCCAAATCTACTGTAATGCACAGGGCACCTGTACTTTAGAGTAAACATGTTAATTAGGAGCTTACTGGATGCTTAGTCTCAATTACTATTCAAATTAGTCTCAATTATTCAAATATAGTATCAGCCCTATCAATTCATATAAGGTAAATATTTCAGACCGACATCGGGGAGTCTGTTGGGCTCATCATGATACATGATGGTGTTAGCAAGACGGGAATAAATTCCATTTCCAGCCCTCATTACACTTATTTCTTTGCATCAAATATGTGATCAGGCAGCATAGTAGATCGATGGGTACCATTGCTGCCTCACAGCAAGAAGGTCCTGGATTCAATCCCAGGGTGGATTGGCCTAGGTCCTTCCTAATTCTGCATTACTTACTCCAGGTACTTCAGTTTTCATAGTCTAAAGACAAATGTATTAGGTAAATTAGTATCTCTAAACGGAATGTTCAGATTCAAATTTCCACAGACTATAGGCAGCTGTGCATGTTTACCCTTCCCTTCTTTGTGTCTCTATATACATAAGTATTGGGACACAAACCCAATCCCAAAAGATTTTGGATACAACTCTCCACATGGCCAAATGTACTATGACATAAACCCACAATGCTTTAAAGTACTGGGACACAACCCACATTTATACTGTTATAGTAAATGCAGATTTAGTTATAAAATAAGCTTTGTGTTAATGATTTTCCCAATGTATTTTTAGCATACTTAAGGTTGGCTCTGCTACGACTTACGAGTAGGTCTACTGTATATTAAACTTCCCAGTTCATTCAACTCATCATGGTTTTGTTGGAATGTAATCCCATTGTAAATCAGGTACTACCAACATGTACAACATAAATGCATGTGGCAAACAAGATCTGGGACACAAACACACATGGCCATAAACACTGGGTGGCACCTGACATTAAGATGTAGGGATCTTAAACTAGGAATAAATCCCCCACAGAAAAATGGTGCCACTCACTCAAATGAGTGCCTTAGATCCTAGAACCCTGTGTGATTACAATTTTTAGGACATATAAAGAAAATCCTGATCTTTCCAAATAAGAAATATTGCCAAGATCGGAGAGATGTAGTCTTTTTAGGACACTGAGAGAATAATTTATGCATTTTTCTCATCATGTTTGGATTATTGCAATGCATTTTGTATTTGCCTTAGTCCAGGATCTCTTTCAAAATGTTTGTTTTTTCAAAAAAAGAGGCACAGCTGCCTCTCGTTATTAGTAACCAGTGAAATTCAGGATTTGATTTAATATACTAGATCTCATATTTCATGCTTAACATAGTGAATCACCTAATACATTTGTGAGTCAGCTTCTTATTCAAGTATCCGAGATCCAATACTCAAGAGCTTCTTGTTGTTCCAAAAACAAGACTGACTGAAGTAAAAGGGAGATGTGCTGCTTTGGAGAAGTCAATCTCTGAATCTACATCCTCTTTTAAAAATGAACCACTTTTATTCTGTAGCTTTGTTCTTTTTATTCTCTTCCGATACAACTAAATGCACAAACCACTCTTCCTTTATATCCAGTGTCTTGTTTGAATTTTCCCCAGAGTTTTGCATCATGAATTGTGATTGTCTCATTAATGGCCTTAGGCAAGCCTGGTAGCAGCATTCTCGCTCTGATTTTAATCCAAAACCTCTGAAAGTAGAAGAACATTGAGTGCATTTCCATGCACTTAACAATCTGATAACTGCAGAAAATCAGATTTTGTTAGTAATCAGATCAAGGAGTTTACATGCACTTGAGTATGTCAAGTCAGATAATGGGAAACCTCTGGATTTACATGACCCAGGCAATAATCTCACAGAAAGACGTGATGTTTTTCTCGAGAAAATGATGAATTTGATTATTTAATAATAAAGGTAAAGTTTAGGTCACATATTTCGGTGACATTCTGTAAACCCAAAGTTTTCCAAGTATCTTTTATGATCAATTATTACTTAAGTGCAGGTACAATCATTTATTGGATTACTGACAAAATCTCTGCATTTTCTGCAGTTATTGGATTATTAAATGCAGGTTAACACAATCAGTGACGATCATATAATGATTGTATGATGGATGGTTTGTGTCTATGACTGCAAACACTGGCATTACTTTAACTTTGCTATTAAATGATCTTAATTACACAAAGAAATACTACAAAAAAATTATTATTGGCTGAGTAAATTACTACTAAGCATAACTACAACTAAATGTGATAAATAGATTTACCACTTAATGTTTTATCCATTCTTCTTAATTCATAAATCCAGCTGTAGAATTTAACTTGCGTAACACTGCATTCCTTAGATGTTGTTTATGAATGAACCCTCTAGGTAAAGAATACACATTTTTACATAATAGGATTGTTACTGAGTCAGGATAGCAGAAGGGGATTTTGAGTTGCATGACAGGCTGGTCATTGACGCTGTTCATTTCCTGACCGTTGACCCGTCCACTTCCAGCATGATATCTTTAAAGCTAGTCATATGCGCCCCAATGATCTGTGCTTCTTCAAAAAGACATATCAAACACACGCTTATTTTCCACTATAATCCAGACTTCCAGAAATAAGTGTGAAGCCTACTGAAACAAGATAATATTGAAACAAATAATAGTATTGAAACAAGCAATAAAAAGATGACTGGCAAAAATGTTGAGTCACAAATAAGCACTGAACTTTCCACAAAAATTATCTAGCAATTATATACTGATTTTCTTGCAGTTTATTAAACTTTGAGGGTTTTTTTTTGAGAATTTGAGGTTTCAAAATGGGGATTAGTTTTTAGAGACAAAAAGAAAAACAAAACAAAAACAAGTTCCAGTTTCACCAGCATTGTTTCATCATTGGCTTTTGCCGATGGACTGATCTGGTATTTAACATTTTTTACATATTCTTTCTTCTACAGAGCCACTGGAATGCATGTTCTCATGTTACCATCTGCAGGGCAGTTTGGGTAATCACAGGGGATCTTTGAAGAGACAGCCAGAGGAAAGCTACCACTTTTCATCTTACATAAGCCAGCTGGCAGCAGGAGTCCCCATTACGTCCTCTCCTATTCAACTTCTACACCCAGATCAATAGTATCAGCTCTTTATGTCATCTTTTTGCTCATCAGGTGAGATTCTGGAGAGGTGAATTTGTCTTTGGACAGGAGCAACCCACAGAAGGCATCCAGTGGCTTTTTCACATCTGGTGTGCGTCTTTTTGCACATGTTTGCCCTGAATTGATTTCTGATCCTCCCACACCTCTTCCATCAACTCCAGTTGATGAGAGACTTTATCAGACTAAAGCTGGGGCACTTAATTATGTTTTAAACTGAACTCCCTGTCTCTTCTGAAGGAGGAGTGACTACTAGCCATTCCTGTTGAACCATGCCGAACATCTTGGGTCGCTGTTTGACTCAGCATTCCACAGATCTTTTTCACATGAATCAGGAGGCAGTGGCCGCAGTGTTGCCAGTCTGCCACAAACACATAAGCATATACAACACGGACTGATTGTTTAGATCACTTTTATTACGATTAGTACAGATTGTGTGTACATGAACAAAATAATTACACAAGCAGAAAAAACACCATTCTTACTTTGAAATACATTATAACATAATTTGAACCATTTATAAAGTCCAGAAATATCAAATGGTGCAACCATTTAAACGTACTGTATATGCAGCAGGAATAAAGTAAAAGTAGTGATTTAATCATATTAAATCTGGAACCTGACAGCACAGGGTACAAGGTGGGAACCAACCCTAAATAATGCCCAACTTTAACCTCAGTAACCAAAAGCAAATACTTTGTCTCCTTTATTTCCAAATATGTTGAAAACCAGCAAAAATGTCCCCATAGGTTTAAAAATATCTGACGATCTTATCTAGTATAACATTCCTACAACAAATACCTGGTCTCACACACTCTAGGACAGTTTAGAAAAGTGAACAGACCAAATGCACATCTCTGGAATATTGGAGAAAACTGGATTACCCTAAGGAAACCCACACAGACACGGGAGAACATGCATTATATCAAATTCTAAATTAAAAAAAGTTTGATGTAACCCCTTTCCTGCTTAGGGTCACAGAGGTTCTGGCCCATGACAGCTCTAAAATTAGATCATCAGAAAGAGAGTCAGATTATTAAATTTCTGCCCTGCTCTTCTTAAACAAAGCATAATGAAAACAGCATCAGCTGCCTCCGTAAAAATCTTCTATGAGCAGCACAAGAAAATGCATATTCAGTACATTTATTATAAGGTGTACCAGAGGGCTATGTGTCAGAGTGTAAGTACAACCATGGAGTCCACTTTGCTGTGTGAGCCCCTCAGCACACCCAGAATGAAACCAAAAAGCCACAAAGTAGGTACAACCATTTGTGCTGTGTGAGAGCGTATAATGATGTCAAAAACATGCTTGGGCATGTTTCATTAAGCGTAGTGTGAGTATAAACGAGCAGGGAAGAAGGAAGGGGAACATTTATGCTCCAGCATGGCTCAAGGCAACAGTCAGTGTGAGTATGGTTTTAGAAAAAAAGGTTATTGTAAAAGCAAAATCAGGAGGTAATCTCCATGATTATACCCATAACCTAATTGCAGTTATTTGGGTATCCACAAACTTTTTTTTCTATACAGCGTAGCATCATGACTTGCATTTAGTTGTATTAGCTAAGTTTTGTTTAGCGCCAGCAGGTACCCAAGGTATGATAAACCTGCTTTGTAAGACAATCCCCTGGCCTCGCTTGTTACATGGTGGCAAACTTCCATGGTGGAACTGAAGTAAAAACAACAAGCTGCACATCTGTTCCTCTGCAGGGACTGTTTGTTTACTTGGGCTGAAGTGAGGGAGAGACCTCATGGCTTATTCCAGGGAGCCAAATTGGGAACTTGAAACTATGCACACTATAAAAACTGTGCACCCAGCACCAAGAAAGCGGCTTGCTTTTGGGCACAGTATCTGAAGTAATCTGGTTGATAAACATTTGCGGAAACAGACGGCCCAATGAGTCGAGGTGGAGAATTCTGAGGTGAATAACTCTGTGGCCGCACGTAAACTGTGGTCGGAAAGAACAAAAACTGCTGACGAACTGTGAGGAATACTGGAACTGGAGGGTGGATATTTGGTCTTGCACTGGCTATTTGTTCTCTTCTTCCCCTAAACAGATCGTAGTGTGTGTGGGTGAATGAGAAGCATTTGTTTTTGCCACCATCTGTATCTAATAAAGCAGTCTCCACTGGCCCGCTCAGCGCGCCGAAGAGCATGTGCTGCTTGTTTTTGCCGCTTATTAGTTTTATTGGCTGTTCATGAGCACCCAATTTAAACTTCACAGTTCATTTACAAACAAAAAGGAGGTATGCAGATTAACGTCAATTAGGATATTTTTAACCACTTATAATAGTGAAAGCTCAGCCCCAAAACTAACACTTACATAGGGCTAAGTCAACATACATGGCCTTTTTCCAGGCAAGAGTGGGGTTCAGCTGCAGAACCGTGCCTCAACACCCTAGCACGCCTCATTTGGAAAACAGATAAGTTGCCAATAGCGATTACAGATAGCCTGACACTTTTGATGTCTCTTTCAACAAGTGGAAGATGTAGCAATAAGGGGTCAAGATTTACCATTGGTGATGGGCCATTTAATTTTAGTTTCCGCACGTATGGTGGGTGTATTTCCTAATAATATAATAATAATAGCCCGATTCTCCAAAACATCATTAAAAACAATAGCTCTGGACTATTAATAATTTGTAATTTAATGGCAATGATAAGCTACATGGCAAAAGTTGCTGTTAGCATTAAACACTATTTTGGGGTATGCTATTACATGGACCGACACCAAGGCATGCATAGAAGCTCTGCTAATCATTTTGGGGTCGAATCCACAATTAGATTTGGAATACATTTAATTTGTAGAACAAGGGCATTGCAAGGCTAACTTGCCTTGAACGTGCGAATCCATGAAAAATTTGGTTTTCTCTTAATGCTGCTAGATTAACTTTGTGAACTAAAAATTCACCACACACACTCACCACTCACAAATGAGCGCTCGGAACACTGAACAAACTGGAAAGCTACCTTTTAATTTTAGTCCTACAAACTCTATAAACTATGGTGCTAATCTTTTATTGTTTGTTTATTTGGTTAATTGAACATCACCAGCAGCGGCACATCATCAATGGCTAGTTAAGACAGACACTAAGTTGGATTGAAACGAGTCAAACTGGGGCCAGTTCAGCATAATCAGTTAACCTAATGCATGTCTTTGGACTGTGGGAGAAAAAACTGAGTATCCAGAAGAAAAAAAAACATGCAAGGATCGAACCAGGGATTGGAGCTGTCCACAATAATCACATGGAGCAGATGGGCAAGCTGCATAGCAAATTCAATTGCTTATTTAACATAATGTGCTGCAAGATTTAACCTAATAAATACAAACCAGCTCTCACTTGTAGTTGTTTAGCACTGCTTCAACTAAAGAATAAATATCCTGTTGGATAAGTTTGATTTTATTGGCTCTTAGCAGGCACTCTTATATAGAGCAGCTTCCAGTTGATACAGTCTTCTAATCAAAGCAATTGTGGGTTAAGGGCCTTGCTCAAGAACAGAGGTGGGCTTTGAACTCTGAAACTTCTGGTCCAAATTCTAACTCCTAGTCCACCACAGGACCAAATAAAATAATTTTGTGTGGCAACAGTCAGAGAACCTTTTTTGAGGCCGTTAGCTGTTTTACACAAGGTTATTTTTAAATGGACTAAGAATAAACAAATATATTGGCTGAGTAATTGCATTACATTTTAAGACCCACACCCCCATAAAAGAATATATTTTTGGTCAAAACACCTTCGCTCTGTCACTGGTGTAAGCTGATGGACAGCATTTACAGTATCAGTCAATCAGTATTAACAGTGCTTAAATTGTAAAGCATGTGGTTCAGACTGGTGTTTTGACCATGAAACAAATCATTTTCATGTCTCTATATAGAAAATGTTTCATATTACTAAATTAATATGTGTTATTGGGATGGTCTTGTGCTTAAATGGTGTTTTGATAAATCAGGCAAATAATTTAAATGAATTATTAATGGTATCATTTTATTACCATCATATCAGTTTATTTGAACAATGACTGATTCAATTTGTTTACTGTAAACAGTGTATACATCTAATAAATAATCAGTTTATTCAAGTAGTCATGTAAACAGATTTTTATGTTTTAAGAGAGCTGTATTGTATCTCAGTAATCGGATTTATCAGTGCATACATTCGGTTAGTCGGGTTTCAATCAGTTTTTTTAACCGGGACGTGCACGCTAGTGAAACTTAATGTGTAAGTGTAGCTTATTTCCAAGAGACTTGGCTTTTTGGGCCGTTTTCCAGTGACCTGGTGGCTTTTTTTTTTCTTCTGGGTTCTTTCAACCCAAGAATGAAAGGCAGCATGTAAATCAACACAGCAGAACACTTTTGTGGAGACTCCAAAACGTAGTTTATGCTCAAGGAAATATATCAGTTGTTGGTTGCTCTGGGTATATGATTGAATGGGCGTGACAATTGTAGCTTGACTGATCCATAGTCCAGTATCTGTGGTCTGTGGATTTGGCTCGTGCCTCATACATTCCCAAACCACTTCCATTTTTCATTACAGTAAGCTGTAGCTGTGCTATTCATTTTGGATTAGTTTAACTTGGTCTATTAATTTGGCAACTGTAGCTGTGATGCTTTCTGTTTTGCTGAATTGCCAGATTTGTGAAAAAAACGAACACTGTCATACAGTATTAATAATGAGTAATTTAACCCTAATGTTAAGGCTACTACGGGTATAACGATACATTGTCACTTGAAGCATTGCGGCTCTTCAACACTTTGATGACATGGTGTTGGACCATGTGCAGCTTTTATCATGCCACCTAATGGACCTAATCTTAAGGTGAGATTTTCTCTATGGGTCTATTAGCGCAGACATCAGATACTCAAACCTTCATTTGTATTGCTGTCAGACTGCCAGGTTTAAAAGAATAATTAATGAATAAGTCCATAGTGGATACACAATTCTAACACCAAATAAAAAAAATCCTAGATGTTTAATCCATTCCAGTATGTACACACAATACTGACCATCTGACTACTATCCAGCACAAAGTGCGCCAAACCACTGCCAAAATGAAAATCTCTTCCACATTGGATTTGCTACTTCATGAGGGCTTGCCACCAAGGCATGCATAGCAGCTTTGCTAATGATATATGACTCAAATCCACATGATAAATATCTTCAAAGTTGAGCATGGAACAAATTTTGCATACAAAATGACTGGAAGTTGGGGATGTGAATCATTATATGCAATGATTTTCCACAGAAATCAGTGCAAGTTTGCATGCAAAAGGAAAAGTTTTCTCTATCATCGGTGGGTCACATAATCTTATTAGGCAGCCTGGGTTTGTCCATAGGCCAAAGAATTTTGTTCAGTGGGTTGGTTTTGGTTCATGGCGCATGATTTCCCGATCATTCCAATCAGAGTAACAGAGCATTTGAGTTTATTTTCCACCTTCTCTCACATCAAGCTGAATCAAACCTCAGTAATCTGTGTGAATGAACACATATTAAGCATTTTATTTTTAGAAAAGTACATTATTATGGGAATTAAAAAAACAAAACCCCCACTGCGATCACATTGCTGTTTATATGCTTCAGAAACAGGTTTTGGAAAGGCTTTTTGTTAGTTCACACAGTAAACTGCATATATGACCTGAAATATTAACGAATACATTTATTTCATCAGAACTGCACTTTTACATTTCCAGCCTTACCATCTGATTGGTTGAAATGCATTCTCACAAATATCAGCACGGCTTATTCACACCAAAATGGCAAACTTCAAACTACAGTTACTTGGTAGTGTTAAATTAACCACGTTGTTTATAACATACTGTGTTACAGCAGAGTAGGGAACCAATACCATTGTGTAGCAACAAAATTCATTGTGGTTCTACTTTTTGGTGCTAGGTATTGTCAAGACCAAGATTTTAGTATTTAAATTCAAGTCAAGCCCAACACAGAGAGAAGACAGAGACCAGTTAAGATTTTGTCTTTGTACAATAATAAAAAAAGGAAATAATTCACATTACATTCATTATCATTCCTTATACATGATGTATGTTATTTAGAAATTTACATTAAACCAAAAGTTGCTTCTTTAGTAAAGTCTAGAATAGAAAGTCACACTGCTTAACATAACCGAGCTGTAGAACTCCAATTTTTTTGTGATAGTATTGTGAGCAGGTAAAATTGCAAACTTGCAATCTTAAAATCAGACTATTTAAAAATCATGTTTATTGACTGTGTAACGAAAAGAGCAGTAACATGTTTTTAGATGTTAGTCCGACTGATTGATTTTTTTATTTAGGCCTGTAGAGAAAGAAGTGATTTATTTTTTATTGCTGGGATGGGTTCTTGATATTTAGTATGGTAGAAAAAGTGTTTAATTTAGTTACTTGTTTATAATTAATGTTACTTCTGACAGATGCATTGGACATGCTGTTAAGAGACAAGACCAAAACTGGACTAATTAAAGCATGTTTAATATGTAAAAAAAAAAAAACACACTTTGGCTTGGCAAATCACAGCATACTTGTTTCCTATTGCTTCAAAAAGATATTGGATGTGAGACAAACAATGAATGTTTCTTTTACTCAATGTGTTTAATGTGGGAGAACCAGAAGGTGTAAAAACCTGAGAAAGTTGTTATAACCAGAGAACTGGGTCAGACCTTTACTGAAACAACAAGGTTTAATGGGCGCTTATACTCAACAGCATGGAGTAGCTATGGACAGCGGTCCAATGAGGGATGAGCCAAGATGTTATCCATCAAATGTTATAAATATAACTCATCGGGTCCAAACCAACAGACAAGCTTCAGTGGAATAAGTCACAGAACGATTTCATATGCTGGGAATGAGAGCAGTGTTGCACTGTAACCTGATGTACAAGCAACTACAGGTGAAACTATGCACAGAGATGCACAAATTACAATGTTCATCAATGAGATGTCACATGCATTCTGTTTATTACACAATCTAACGCAGTTGCATTTCTGAACACCAGAGGGTGCAATCATACTTTGTACACATTAGGTGTTATAAGCAAACTGTTTTTAATTGTTATTCTTCAGAAATAAAAAAGGAAATTTTTACTTATAAGTAACAAATGAAGAAATTAAAATTTATACGATTTTCATTTTTTTTTTTTTATATTTCTTTTAATCGCACAGGATTAATTTAAAGTTTATAGATTAGTTTATATTCCTTAAAATGTCCGTTGTTTTACATTGAATTGTGAAAACTATATTGTTACACCTAGTAGCCACAGACAGGTGGCTAACCACAGTCAAAAGTGACTGCCATGGACGTACTTGAAATAATTATTCATTCATCTCACGCTTCTTCCAAACAAGGTTGCGGGCCAGCTGGTGCCCACCCGGCAACTCTGGGCACAAGGGCAGGAACAACCCTAGATGTGGCACCAATCCATCGTAGTGCGCGCACACGTGCACACGTGCGCACGCACACACACTAAGGCCTATTTTTTTTTACAGATACCAATTAACCTAACATG
>JAVSBV010000001.1:6470154-6489408 GCA_033117975.1 Parotocinclus spilosoma
AATTTTAGCATCAATTTCAATCTCAGCACCCCAAAATTAGTTAAGAACAACTGGTTTGATGCCCAAAACATTTTGGCTGTTAACCAGTGCTATTGACAATATGCTAAAAAATTGTTACTTAGGACTGTCAGTAAGCATACACAGGCAAAAATTATAGTTAGTTTTACAAATGCAATTACTAAAATGGTACTTAAGAGCATAAATAAATGTAACAGTAAACATGGTGCTGTTATTCATGTTTCTGTAACACACTAAAATGATAAATTTTTACTCACTAACTATGGTCATGAGAGGGCTAACTCTAAGAAAGTTTGTCATTTACTTACACACACGTTTGGTTTTATCTGATTGTGGTGATTTTATATTGACATAACAATACTGCAGCAAATAAATGCTACTCCTGTACCTTATACCCATATCAAACGTTAACTTAAGTAACCTAAATAAACCTATTTGGCTCTTCAAAATAAGTTGCAACTGTTTTTTGTTTAAAATGGCTCGCACAATGTAAAAAATATTTGTGGGGAACATTTTTAAGTTTAAGCCCTCACACCCACACTCATTCACTGTGGAACACATTAGAATTGCCAGTTGACTGCTAAGTACTGAACCAACATGCTACCCTACAGATATTACCTGTATAAATAAAACAAATTGAAGTCTGATTTAGGCTCCTTCAATGTCTGATTAGATTAGCATTTAGCAGGCACCTTTATCCATAGTGAATTACAGAAGGGCTTTTATTACATGATTTTAATTAGTTAACTTTACCGTATGCTAACACAAATTGATTATAACCAAAGAACACCATATTTCTTTAGAAAATGAAAATTGCTCTCTTTGAAGTGCTAGTTCGCCTAATGTTATTGAGGATTATTGTATTAAAAGTATAGGAAAGACATGATAAAGGGGTAAAATGTGCAAATTGTTTTTAATTTCTGCAGGCAGTGTGTCAAACTGCACTTAATACGAGTAATACACAAGTGAGTGCTATATATTTAATTTGCTCTAATCTCCTAAGCTATATCTGCTGAAAATAAATAATAAAGCCACTCTGTTACGAGATGTGGTGGTGTTTTAAGTTGGACCCAGGTATGCAGGATAAGCATATCCCACAACGTATAATAAGAATGGGGAAATAATATAAAACAACTGAAAACTCCTAACATAACAATACCGAAAGTATACTGTGGCACGCCATTGTTGCTTCCCGAATGGGAGCAACGCGCGAACATGTCGCGAGAGGACGCCAAAGCGTCAGTCGGGGCAAAGGTGCTGAAAGCACAGTTTAAGGACGTCAGATTAATGGCGAGGCACGGAGGTAGTCCAATATGCCATGCAGTGAGCGTGAGCTCGAAAATGCATGCAATTAAAAGAAAAACTACACCGGTACACGTCTTATAGTGTGCGTGTTAACCGGGTGGTTGCGGCCGACTAAACACAGACTCAAAGAGTCCGGAAAGGACGCCAAAGCGCCAGAGGGCGAGCGCGAGCCCAAAACTCAAGAAGCCAGACGGGGGCGTGTCCTATTCGGGACAAACTCCCGGCTGGAGTGAGGCTAAGTAAGTGCCGACGACTGAAGAGTGTGCAAGCTCAAGCATGCGAGGAGCGCACGGGTACGGAACGGGAAAACCCTCAAAGTGCCCCTGACAAACTAAATACTTCGGGGGTTACCCGCCCATACCAGTCCATCAGCACTAAAAGCCCCCGGAACTTAACCCCTATCTCTGGGGCACGTGGTAGGACGCAAGGGCGCCGGTGGTCAGACGCGCGAACCGAATGGAGATGGATCCCTGGTAGCATCGTGATGACCTGGCACCGAACAACCCTGAAAACCACGCCTTTATAGGGCATGAATCAGCTGTTCGGGATCAGGGCATAATCAAGACAATGGATAAAAGACCGCCTCACCGATAGCTCTGTATTGGCGATCGGCAAGGACGGCGGAATGCTCCGAACACACTCGATTCAAATCAAAATACAGCAAATTGAAGCAAATCAATTACCTTTAATTGAGATTTCATTTGCCCTGCCAATATCACACCCTTATGCAAAAAGGGATTGTTTATAGGCCAAGAAGCATTTAAGCTCACTTTCTACAGAGTTACCAGCTTCACTTTATTACACAATATCACCCCTCTCTCTCACAGACACAAACAATAGCAATAGTAATAGCAATAACTTCATGCAAAAATATATATTTGTGTCTAATGAGTATAATGAGTAATAGCTGTGTAAATTTAAATTGTTGTGGGGAAATGTTCTTTTTTTTGTTGCTTTGGAATAGTTGGGATTGGCCTTTTAAGAGACCTTTTGAGACAATGCTACGTTGTAAAAAGCGCTATATAAATAAAATTGAAATTAATTGAATTGAATAGTTATGATCAGGGTTCACACTGTAAACACCAACAGTAGTCTGTCATTTTGTTTGTGTTTCATATGCCATGATATCTATGTTCTATGGTATTGACATCTTGGTGGAAGCGTTTTCATTGTCACATCTCAGTTCTTTACTCATATCTCAAAGATTTGAGTGGAAAAAGTTCAGTTGGGTCAAGGAAATGCAGTTTGACACTTATGTTTGCTCCCAGTCTTTAATAAGTAATAAAAAATAACTAAAAGGTGTTAGGGTTCCTACCTTCCCTCGGACCGTTCGGCCGTCCTCGCCGGTCGCCATTACAGAACTATTGGTGCGGCGGCGTTTATATCCACTGTCTCATTATGTCCCGATCCTGAGCAGCTGAGCCATGACCTATAAAGGCGTGGTGTTAAGTGGTGTTCGGGGCCGGGTCTTCGTGGTTCTACCGGGGTTCCATCTCCGTCCGGTTTGACCAATGGCGCCTGTGCGCCCTACCGTGCGCCCCAGCGATAGCTGGTAAGATCCGAGGGCACTTAGAGCCGGAAGATCGGTACGGGTGGGTAACCCCCGGAGGTATTTATTTATGTAGGGGCACTTTTGAGGGTTTACCCATTCCGCACTCGTGCGCTCCTCGCTCGATCCGCGGTCACACGCGTTTGGTCCTCGCGGCCTACTTAGCCTCCCTTCAGCCGGGTGTTGGCTCTGAATAAGACACTCCCGGTCTGACGTCTTTGTTTTTGAGCTCACGCTCACCCTCTTGCGCTTGGGAGCGTCTCGCGATCTCTTCGCGTTGGCGCTCCCCGCGTATTTAGTTTTTTTTTGTGTGATGGCGCTTTGCGCCTATTATGTGTGGTGCACACTCACGCTATAATGGCGTTTATGGGCTTCTATGTGCGCCCTTTTGGCGCTATAGCCCCTTTCGCCTTTTCTCCTTCTCCCTCGCGCTCCATGCGCGTCAGAGCTCACACTCGCCCTCTGGCGCTTCAGCGCCCTTTTCCACTCAATACGCAGCAACTCGGTCTTTGTGTCAGAGGGACACTGTCCGGTGCTCTTGTGCTCTATTCAGTCGGACTCTAGTCGTGGCTGGCTCGAGGTGTGCCTCGACTAGAGTAACCACCGGGTAAAGACGCACTCTGTAAGACGTATCCCGGTTTTGTTTTTTTATTATTGCATGCACTTTCGAGCTCACTTTTGCCCTCTGGCGTTTGGATCACCTCCGTGCCTCAAACCATAAGTGACGTCCTGCAAGCTGTGCATTCTACAGCTCTGCCCTGACGGACACTTTGCCGTCCTCTCGCGACAAGTTCGCGCGTTTCTCCCATTCGGTGAGCAACCTTGCTGTGCCAACTTTATACTTTCAGTTTTGTTTTGTTAGGAGTCTCTAAGCTCTACCATTATACCCCCTTTTGGTTGTTTCTCATTATTTCCCCATTCTTATTATAGGTTGTGGTTTACACCTATCCCGCATACTTGGGTCCATAATTAAAAACCCCATCCGCTATCGTAACAATTAGACCCAGTGAGTGAGATTAGATTTTCTTTTTTTCTTTTTCTTTTCTTTTTATTTCTGAATAAAAGTGAATCCCTGCAGTAATGTTTCAAAATCTAGCCGAATGCCTTCCAGAAGGGTAGAGTTACATGAGGGAGCAGCTCCGTGTGAACATTCATGGTTTTCTATAAGATGATAAGATGTTTGGTGTCCACAAATGAATTCCGTTTCTCAATGAGTTCAGTTGAGATATAAAGAGCACTCAGTGCATTTGAAGTTGAGCAATCAAGTAGGTAGAGAAGATAAGTAGGTGTCAACATCATCTTCTAAACCGGTTAGCGGGTCAGGCTGATAATTAATCCAGCGCACTCCAGCATGTCAGTACATCACATTTAGCACAGCGTAATGTATGCAAATGATGCCATTAAAATGCATGTTCGTGTTTAGTTTCTAAATTAAGTGCTCATTTGCGCTCCCGGCAGTCTGAACAATGCTGAGATTCATTACAACAAATTACAAAAATAATAACAACACGAAACATCAAATTGACTCCCCTTGTACGTTCTCGCCTATTTACTCTGAAAATATGTAAAAAAAAAATGTGTATGCCAATCAGCAATTTACAGGCACAATATAGAAGGTCGTAAACTTGCCAAGGCTGTTACGCTAATTGTTGGGTAACAATAAATCATGACCCAAATCCTGCTGGATTGCAATTACAACCTGCTACGGGAGTGTAATTATAAAATTGCAACGTCGACAAATTAACAATGAGAGAGACAGATCGTGTAGGTTCGACAACAGGATATACGGCATAATCTCAAACTTCTCCACTCGTTTTTTTTCTTCCCATTTAAATAATTCATGAGAGGAATCAAGAGAGGCATGACGCAATTTTACTGTTTCTGTCCTGAAGTGGTTGTGAAATTATTCATGAGATGCCGACTTTGTAAATAGATCTTCCTGATTAAAACAGGAGAAGCGGAAATGAGGGAAAACACCCAGGGATCTGAGCAGAGGATGACATGGCATGGAAATGATCTCTATCTTTAATCATCTCCTGACTGCTCTTGAAATCCGAGGCGTCCTGCTTATATCAGAGTTGCTGTCTGCCGTCGCTGTCACACATCATTAGGTGAATATAAAATCATCTTGCGCATTGTGCTATAACAACGCGTTCTGCGGAGCATCCAGCGGAGCTAAGCTCTAAAGCTGTTCTCGCACAGGTGCGCTCACGGCATGCCTCTGCCAGCTCTTAATAAGGTGCAATTAGTGATGCCAATTGGAGATGGTATCCTTCAAATGGGCGTCTGTCAATCCTTCGTTAATTAAAATGTCACAACATTTACTCACGCCAAAACAGAGTTTCTTAATGTAACCAGATCTTGGAACATAATTGCTGGATTCATGTCTATTCAGCCACAACAATCCCATTTGTGGTAAACTAGACTTGAACCCAGCAGTCATGTTCCAAATTCTAAAAGAACACTTTTAGAAGAGTTCTGGGCTGGGTTTTAATTTCCAAAATGGTAAGATTTTTCATACACTACCATACCATAGCATAGCGAGGTAAGGAATCACAAGTCAAGATCAGGAGGACCAAAGCCCTGCCCTGTCAGACCATCCACCAGACACTCCAAGACAAAGGTCAGTGCATAACAAGGCAGGCAGGCCAGATATGATGCCAGACTCCGGTCCTAATAATCCAAGCCAAGTCCCAGTCTAAATCTAACAAAATGCCTACGTAAATAAAAATGTTTTTAGCCTAGACTTAAGAATTCTGAGACTGTCTGAATCTTGAACTAAAGTGGAGAATTCCATAGTTAAGGGACCATGTATGGGACCACTTACCCCTGCTGTGTTACGATATGTGGTGGTCTTTAGTAGGACCCAAGTATGCAGGATAGACGTATCCCAAGACGTATAATAAGAATGGGGAAATAATATAGAACAACTGAAAAGGGATGAAGAGCGGAGCGTAAGGCTTCTAACACAAAAAAAACCCAAAAGGATAAAGGGGCATGCCGGTGTTGCATCCCGAATGGGAGCAATGTGCAAACTGGTTACGAGAGGGCGCCAATCGGGGCAGGCGTGCAAAGAGCCCTTAAAGTAACTAAAACAAACTAAGAGCCCCAAACAAACAAAATTTACCACGGGGGTTGCCCGTCCATACAAATCCTTCGGCACTTAAAGCCCCCAAAATTTTACCACTATCTCTCCGGGATGTGGAAAGGTGCAAGGGTGCCGGTGGTCAGATGTGCGAACCGAACGGAGATGGAATCCCGATGGAATAATGATGATCTGGCACCGAACAGCACTAAAACCACGCCTTTATAGGACATGAAGCAGCTCTTCGGAATCAGGACATAATCAGGATAATGGATATAGGCCGCCTCACCGATAGCTCTGTAATGGCGACCAGCGAGGACGGCTGAACACTCCGGGGGAAGGTAGGAACCCTAACATGCTGTGTCTTTTTAAATTCTCGGAACTGAAAGGAGTCCTGCACCTTGCACTGGAATGAAGTAGATAATTGGATTTTAATATTCTAAGAGTTCACTCAAACAATGTGGGGACAGGCTGTGTAGCTTTATACGTTACAAAAAGTATTTTGTAATCAATGCAAAATTTAACTGGTAACCAGTGTAGTGATGCCGGAGCAGGACTCTAATTCTTCTTTCTAATTCTGGTAAGAACTTGAGCTGCTGCATTCCGCACTAGTTGAAGTTTATTTAGAGATTTACTAAAGCATCCAGGAAGTAAAGCATTGCAAAACAAAAGCAAAACGATCGCGTCCCGATGAGGTCCGATTATCCGAAATCGACTGTACCATGTTTACGAATACTTAAGCCTAAAGGGAGCGTGTATAGGGAGAATCATAGTGGGCCAAGCAGAGACCCCTGAGGGTCACTGTACTTCACTTTTGAGAGCTTAGAGTATCAATCAGTTACATAAACAAACTGGTACTGTTTCAGAATGTGCCAGTCCCCTAATACCTATTCAGTAAGATATTATGATCTATAGTGTCAAATGCTGCGCTTAAATCTAGTAGAACAAGACAAGGAACAAGCCCATTATCTAATTATATTAATAGATTATTAAGTACACTAATTAATGCTGTTTCAGTACTATAAGGCCTGAATCCTGACTGAAATGCTTCATAAATACCGTTACTTTGGAGGTAACTATAGAGCTGCTGATAAACAGCTTTTTTAAAAGATTTTGGAGAGGAACGGTACTGTAGATTTGAGATTGGTTTATAATTAGACAGAACATAAGGGTCAGGATTGGCTTTTTCTAGAGTTAGGGTGTAATTACGAAATTAGGGTGTAATTAGAAAAGGGTGTATTTACGAATCATTAAGGATTTTTGACACATTACGAAAGGTAAAGGATAAATGTAAAATAATAAGCAGTGTTTCTATAGAACCAGGTATTCATTATTTGAGTAAATATGTCGGAAAAGGATCTAATAAACTTGTTGCTGACAAGCTGATTAGTGAGTACAGCCCCATCACATCACAGTGATACTCATGGATTCTAAAATGAACTTAAAAGCGATTAAGTGGATCCTGCTCAGTTTCAAGTTAATGTTAAAATGACTTACAATTAGAGTCTGTTGAAAGTGCTAAGCTATAACGAAAGCTAGTGAATTCCTGAAGACATTCTGTATGGACCGGGAGTGTGGTAAATAGTGATGAGCTGAAAGCAGTATTGTTTAGATGGATCTGTCACATTAAGAATCAGTATATTAGCTTTATAATGCAATTCTTCTTCTTTTTTTATTTCAAGAATGCAGTTTGAGCTTTAACTCAGTAGACAGGTCCATATGCATGCTATATTTTAATCTGTAATTATATACTGCTCGCACAAATTAGGGTATATTTCCAAGTGAAATAGCCCATAATGAGGTAACCCTTGATTTTTGTGAGCAGTGTATATACGCAGTCCTTTGCTAAATGTTTTATATGTAAGGCATTCCCCCAAACTATACTTGACGTTAGTGTATTCCAACAATAGGCGGCAGTGTTGCTATACCAATAGGCAGCCTGACTTGGCTCCTGAATAGTGGTGTGCACTGAAGGGTAGCATTTACACCCCACACTGTCTCTCTTCGCACCAGTTTCTCATTGTTGTTTAAGCTCTGTCACACATAATTTGTGGAGTCAGATGGTAATACGGATCTGGATAATCAAGTGAGACATCTGAAAGCCTACAGTTGAAAGCATAATGCGGTATAAAGCAGTTCAGCATGTACAGTGATGTTACAGATCCAAACGGTCAACTGTAGGTTTCATTGTGTGCTGGTGCATGTAATGTAATGGTTTATGTTCTACCGACTGCAATCTGCAGATTTTAATTAGCTGTCCATTCTTTCACTTTCATCAGCTCTCTGCCTTCTCCAAAAATCATTTATGCTTCCTAATTTAAACAAATCGCCAGTAAATTCAGTAAACAATCTTCATTCTGCTCAATAAGTTCCTTCATGCAAGAGTCGGCATTATCGTTTTCTCTTTTTGGATGTCAGGCGCTCAGCTGGCACAGCGGTCTAATATGCTAGTCGGGTTGGGTGTCACATTCAGCCACGACTAGCTGTGTTTGAGGAGGGGATCATCCAGGGCATGCTAATACCTGCACCCTAGGTTCTCTGGGGATATGTGCTTGAGCCGCCATAACCCTGAATAAGAAATGTCAGGATTAAATGTTAAGAAATATGTGGGACTGTGGTAGCCAGAGTTTAAATCCCACAGTTCCACAGTTGCATCCTTGAGCAAGACCCTTAAACCACAATTGCTGGGACTGAAAGATTGTATCAGTTGTACGTTGCTTTGGATAAGAGTTTCTAAATGGAAATTATTATATATTATGGGATGTGGTGGATTAGAAGTTAAGGTACTGGACTGTGGACCACAAGGTCCAGGGTTTAAATCCCACCTCTCACTGAGGAAGGCTCCTAACCCAAAGTTATTTGGATTAAAAATTGTATCCCTTGTAAGTTGCTCTGGATGAGGGTGTCTGCTTAATGATGTAAATACAGTAAGTGTGCATTAAAGACTTGTAGAATTGTGGAATTTATAAATAATACAATTTAATGGTGAATCTCCTAACAAGCTTACAATATGAGTAGTTTTTGGTTTCAGGTTTGTGGTATTAAATGTGTGGCCAGTGTGTTAGCTTGACCCAGCATCTCATGTGTGTTGCAGAGAAACAAACTGCTGCAATACTGGGAGTCCCAAAGCTGAGCAGGTTTGTTAGAGTCAGGAAGTGTGGGTTCCCTGGAGTTCCTGCAGTAATTCCTGTGGCTCTAGCATTATAAGCAGACACAGAGAAGGTGTGGAATTGCTTTCTCCAACTCTATCTGTCACAGGCCTGTCTCCCCCTAACTGCATTAAAATGTGGCAATGGACTGTTTACCAAATGTATATGTTATTTATCAGTCTTGGTTGAACGCAATATTTTAGCGAATCAAATAATAACAATACAAATACCTAACTCAAACTTGCTATGTGTGGAAATTCTTCTTTAATCCCACCACAGAGAGCTAATAGCAACTCACTGAAGCCTGTGAGTCTCTGGGTGTCAATGACATGATACTGTACTCACCAAATATATGGAATAAAAGATAAATACACACATTGGACAAATGGCATTTAATGCAACTCTTCTTTATAAAGACTGGTCAACCTCTGAAAGGAGTAGAAACACTTAACCATTTGTCAGTCATTAAATCATTTTCAAAGATAAAATGCATAGCCATTGTTCACCTAATCACATTTACTCATATCTAATTGCAATTGTCTAGCCAATATATCTACTGCCATGGTTTATTTCTGCATATTATATTCTTGCTTGTATTTTAAAGTAATATTAAAAAAAATGTAAGAATCAGCAATACCTGTTTTAATTATAAAAGGTGTGGGCAAGAAATTTGCCCAAATAGCAAAACATTAATCTCTTAATGGTCTTACCATCGAATAAATATAGCTTTTCTCTTTGATTTTTTTTTAATGTTGAAGGGATGTAGGTAAACTTTTGAACAGCTTTTCAAAGAAAAAAAGAGTCAATATCATTCCACTCAGGACTTAAGGCTTCAAAAAGTCGATCAGTAGCTAAAAATTCTTTCCCAGCTAGTTTGTGTTTAAAAGTATACACTCTATGGTTTAAATCTGAACTCTGACCAGGCCAAACTATAAGCTTGATTGACTTGTTCTTAAGCCACATCTTTGCAGTGTGGGCAGGGACATTGTCTCGTTGAAGAATGTCTGGTCATTCTTGTTTAGAAAACAACTGCAATTGTGGGAAGCCATGCTTCAGTATTCGTCACTATTCCAGATGATTTATTGACATTGCACATAGCAGCTCACCAGTCCCAGCAGCTGAAAATACTTCCCATAACATGACACCTCTTTCTCCTTCTTTACCCATTGCATAGACGAGTGACCACTTGTCACCAGGTCTTCGAAGACCCCTTTCTGGATCACTCTGGATAGTATTTTTCTCCATATTCTGACAAAAATCTGATTCTGTTATTGATGGACACCTGAAACCTACAGTACATACTTCTGGTAATTGCTTTTTTGGAGCAGTCTTGTTTTCTGAGGAAACTTAGAACTTCTGCCATTTATTTCTACAATTTCTACCATTTCTACCTGTGAGTCTATGGTAAATAGAAGTGATACCAAACATCCTTTTAAACTCTTTCATCTATTTTCAATTCATTCAATTTTTATCCCCTTAACTCGAACATATTTGTCCCACACCTTTAAATGGATGCCAAATGCAATTAAGACGGTCCTAAAAGGGTTAAGAAAGAAACAAGTAAGCCTTTTGTAGGTTGTTTTAGTTGCATTTGGCAAATATGTTCCTTGGTGCTCAAAGGGTTATTCCTTCACAGGGTCACAGGAGAGCCGGTGCTTAGCAAGCAGCATAGGGTGCAAGGCAGAAGCACACAGTAGACAGGATGACAATCCATCATAAGGCACACACCCTCACACTTATACAGACACTTGGGCCACTGTAGTGTAATAAGATAATCTAAGGCATGTTTTTGGACTGTGGGAGGAAACCGGAGTACTTGGAGTAAACCCACATAGACACAGGGAAGTCATGCAGACTTCACACAGAAAGGACTCCACCCTGGGACCTTCACGCTGTGTGTTGTTATTGTATGTAGTAGAGCAGAGTTTGTCTGGTCAGGTGTACTCTGTTAGCAACGTTAATATAAATACACGTTAGAAAAAAGAAATGCCATATTTTGCTCACTCAGCCAGCATTTCTAGCATGGTGAGTCATATGAAATGATTGATTTAGAAAACTGATGTGGGAAGCCAGACCCCCTGAATTGATGGTATTTTCTAAATGATGGAACTTTCTAAACAATTATCTGAATGAATACTTTCCAAATTTCCACTTTAATGTAGGGAGTATTTTAATGCCTTAATCTGATATCTGGCTATTAACCAGATATCTGCCCTGTAATTAAAGCTGATCAAATTCAGACTAAGAGATGAAATTCAGCAATGTGAGTGCATATCAGTATAGTGTATAAGTACTTAACTACAGTATTTCTGCACCCTTCAGTTCCTCCTGTCGGTAAATAGCCTAAACATTAATTCTATCCAGTGGCTATTACTTTGTATTTCCTGGTGTGTGACAAGAAGCAGCCTTTATTTTTTGGGTACACAAAGTATGGGAAGCTGGGTTAGAAGCTGCTATTGTCTGGTTTCACTCATATGAACACCTGGGTTTGTAGCAGTGGAGTGCTGGGTTGTTAAGGCCTCAGGGTACCCTCATGTCTGTGGCACAGTTTAGCTCTCCATGATGGTTATGCTGTCATAATTAGTTACAAATAAATGACCTGGTAACAATAAGTGACCTGGTAACAGTGACCTATTGGACACTGGCTAAACCACCTGGGAAGGGGGGAGTAGGTCTTGATTGCAGTATGCGTGGCCCATAACCATGGTGAAATTCGACAAAAAAATTTGGAGTGGAGCCCCGAAGGTAGATGGTCATTGCACTTTGTCACAATCTGACAACTCCTGCAGCTTTGCTGGTGCCAACCGTATCGGCTTGTCCTTCCCTTGGAGACTGCCAAAAAAGCCGTGAGGGGAATAACGACTACTGGGCATCCCCATGATCTCAGTATCATTTCCCAGGGAAACACAGAAAGACAGCAGTTATGAGTTCAAAGCCTAGAGCGGATTTGCGTAAGCTCTATGGGTGCCATGGGTTTTCTGCTGAGGGTAGGAGGGATCATTACTGCCCGCCTCAAGCACAGAAACCCCCAGCCAGTATAGTGTTGGCCCCTCTTTAACCTGGCACACCTCTAACCAAAAACAAAGGTGTGGAAGGTCCTCATCAGAGAGTTGCTCTTTGTGAATGATGCTGCCCACACCAAGGAAGCACTACAGAGAATCACCATCTGCTTTGTAGATGCCTGCAACAAGTTTGGGCTCACTATAAGCCTGAAAAAGGCCAACATTAGGGGTCAATTCAGCAGGAGAGCTCCCCATGGCTTCATTGGCAACCACACTCTAAAATTGCAACATCTTCCTTGACACCAAGCTGAACGTGCACATCGGCAAAGCAGCAAGAGCCTGGGAGGTGTTCTGGGAAAACGGCATGTTCATGACCAACACCAAAATGAAAGTGTATCAGGTAAGCGTGCTTCCACTCTCTTCTATGAATGCGAAGCATGGACTCTTATCCTGCCAAGAATGCAGACTTAACCCCTTTCACACATGCTGTTTCAGAAGACTTCTGGGCATCGCCTAGCAGGATGGGGTTACCAACACTAATGTCCTGACCAAGGCAGGGATGCCCAGCATGTTTGCCATTCTGACCCAGAAACGCCTGCACTGGCTAGGCCACTTTATGACGGCCGCATTTCAAAGGTCATGCTATATGGTGAGTTGGCCACAGGCTCCAGACTCACAGGAAGGCCCGCACTACTCTTCAAAGACGTGTATAAGACATGTGCTGAGGGCAGACGTGTCGCAGTCCACCATTAAGGCCGCTGGGGAAGACCTACCAAGGTATGTGAAATATGTTGTTGTCCACTGGGTCTATCTGGACTTTTTTGAGTCTTTGTCCTCCCAAGCTTTTTGCTTTATAACGTTTTTTATTGCCACTGTCACTCTAGGCTTGCTTAATCTAAGACCGTCCATAGATATCAGAAGATAATCTAAAATTGTAAAGATGCATTGAGACAATGCTCCATTGTAAAAAGCACTGTAGAAATCATTTTGACTTGACAATGGTAACTTGCGCTAAACTCCTGACCTGTTCTGAGAAGGCTAGGTGTAGTTTCACTGATCTCAAACACTTGTAGGACCATCCTGCTTTAAGTATAAACTTATTTATTAGGTTTCACAAGTCTATCTTGGATATAGCTTCAGTGTGCACTGTGGATCACTGTAGATTTCTAGCTGCACAAATCACTATACAGTCACTTAGTAGAGAGAGTGTATTTATAGATAAGCAAAATGTCTTCCCCTGGCAATATTTTACATCATATATATGTAGATTAACTGCAAAGAGAATCTCATGTGTTTTCCACTCATTCATCATACTGCAAATGGAACTTGCAGAAGATGCACTATATCACTGTTCTTTAAAGAGTATGTATTGCTTTGGATTTTTGTGGCTGATTCATATATGCATGCCATCCGGTGTAATGCAACAATGTGAGAAAAATGCTTCATAAACAGTTTTAAAATGTTACTTTTTTAATGCAAACATCATACTGCCTCAAGTTTTAACTTGTGCCAGAGCCATTCAAGGACTGCAGCAGTCTAATATTCTAGCTACCTGGCCAAGACTGCACAGACCCCGTTAGCCGACATGGAGGGAGAATCAACCAGATAAGGAATACTTTTCGAACTGCTGCAACAACAAGGTCTCTGACTCGCAGTTACTTGTAAGACTATCAGTTTTGACACTAGGTTGACTGAATTGTCTCTGTTCTGAGGACTCTTCGTTGTGAACAATCAGCAAGGCTATCAGACAACTTTTGTTATGTATAGCTTTAAGTAGCTTTATTGGCATGACTGTGATGAGAACAGTAATGACAAAGCATTACAACAACAACAACAAAAATGGCAAAATAGAAAATAATTGAATATTAAAACCCAGCACACAGAAAAAAACAAGATCTAAGCACATGCGAGACAGAAGGTACTAGGAAATTTAAAAACATTTACCTTTAAGCAGATCCCCTTATCCAGAGCAACTTACAACTGATAAAATCCAAGCATTTGTAGGTAAAAAAACCTTGCTCAAGTAGCAACTTGTGCAGATGTATAATCTGAACCCTGGACCTTCTACCCTAACACTAACAACCCTAACACTATACCTTAACCAACACAACCTTGTGCCAACACAATCCCAAGCAGAAATACAGATAGTGGCAGAAACATGGACTACACAAACATGTTATAGTGTTGCCACGTTGCTTTTAGCGTTCACTCAACACACCTTGTAACAAACCTTACACACTTGTACCTACATCAGTTTCTGTCTCCATGCTTTGTGGCTAAACATGCCACTCAGCAAGATATAAAAGAGCCTTAAATTATCTGGATCAAAATATTAGCACCTCTTGGATGTTAAGGCTATACAGACATTGGAGAGTATTTATCTTATTTCTACAATTATATAAATTGTTTATAAACCATTATTGTTATTAGTAGACATGTTACTCCTTTTTCTCAGTTTTAAATACGGAATTGCACTTCTACTTATACATTTTGTTGATGTGTACCAACCATTGTTAAGTATTCTTGCCTACCATGTGCCATTTTTCTTGCTGCCTGGCTCTCTATATTCAGACAGGCAAGACCACAAGAAGGAAAAATGCACCTGTAAGTAGAAGACTGATTTTCCTGTTTGCTCCCACAAGATTTCATCCTGCACCCACTGCACAATGTTGCCTTTATTTGCTCTATGTCCCTGCCTGTGCAGGAAAATGTATTAATTGGGGGGAGGGCACACACACACACACACGCACACACACACACACACACACACACACACACACACACACACACATGCGCATTCACACACCATGTCTAATTGCCTTTGTGGGGACTGCATTAATTACTAATGCTAATTAATGCTGGAGCAACCCCTAATCCTAACCTACATAAACTTAAATTAAATAGTTTGACTTTTGGTTGTTTGTTTTTAGTTTTTAGTTTTTAAGCCAATCATGGGTTACCAGACAGAATGCTACAATGTAAAATAAGTCAGATCTCTCTGTCTTTGTGGGAAATTATTATTATTATTTTCCCAATGTAATATAAACGTGGACAAAAACGTGGTTTTT
This sequence comes from Parotocinclus spilosoma, assembly GCA_033117975.1. NCBI lineage: Eukaryota > Metazoa > Chordata > Actinopteri > Siluriformes > Loricariidae > Parotocinclus > Parotocinclus spilosoma. The sequence goes on from JAVSBV010000001.1 coordinate 6,485,331, forward strand.
CTTTGCTTTCCAGTGGGTAACTCATGAAGTGGCCAAATGTGTGGTCAGAATCTTTAGAAGCATTAAATCAAGACGCGTCCTTGGTTGGCTAACAATTTAAATGAACGTTTTTTTAATTAGTATTTTGCCAAATAATAAATAAGTCAAGTTTATAAATGAATTCTCTGTTCAGAATGCCCTAGGTGAATCTGGGGACAGTGGCATGCACAGCAGGCAGCAGTGCCCTTTCCATCTCTTATGCCGTCTTCCATCTAAAATATGTTCCTTTCCCAGATGAGTCCTGCACAACACATTCCACACATTTACCAGCGTCAAGTCGAATATGCTTTTAGTTGAATCTACTAATGTTTGGATTCGCCTGCTAGCAATTCATTATTACGTGAGCAAATGTTATTTTATTTACTTGATTAAAGTTTGCTGATGTTTTGATTCCTGCTATGAAAATATTGGAAAATATTTATACATATAAATAATATATAATATATAATATACCGCTTTCCAAGGGCTATGGTGAAGGTTTCAGTATGAACTGCTTATGTAAATTCTATAGATAATACTATTGTATATGGGATATATGGGTTTGTCTAATGTATGAAAGAAAAACATAAAGCACATAAAACATATCACATACAAGCACATATCAGCACATCAAATAAACACTCAGTTGTAGCGAGTTATTTGGGAGGAACTATCCTTGGGAGCTAAATATGTTTTAGGGCACATTTTGGTTAACATTAGAAGTAATGCTGTGTGATGATAAAAAGATGTAAATTTTGCTATTCATAGTATCGTAAGAATTACAATAGTTTGCAAATCTTTGATGCATTACATTTACATGTATGCTATTTAGCAGATGCCCTTTTCCAGAGCGACTTACAATTTATAAAATCTTACAATCCAAGCAATTGTGGGTTAAGGGCCTTGCTCAAGGACCCAACTATGGCAGCTTGGCAGAGGTGGGATTTGAACCCAGGGCCTTCTGGTCCAGAGGCCAGTACCTTGACTGCTATTCTACCACAGTCCCAATGTGACAAACATTACCTGATAGTGGAACACCACAATAGTTAAGACCATGTTATTTATTTGTTTAATGTTATGAATTTGTCAGTTGGTTATTGGTGTGGTTTGCGAATTGGTGACAGATTAGTAGACTAGATACGTAAACTGGTCTCTGAAAATTGCTCCTTTGTCTGACTAGTACTATGTCCTTGCTACTGTCTCAAAAGGTTCTATTGATGCTGATGCAATGATAAACAAACCAACAAACAAATTTAGATTGATTGTCATCAGTTCAATAGAGAGTCAAAACTAGTTGAAGATACTACAGATGTTTCATATATCATCAATATTTAACTCTGGCAGTGATTTGATTTGGCATTGAGTAGGAGAGTAAGTGATTACGAATAAAGCCTAGAAACCTAGAAACTTGTTTTGCTAGTAGAAAAAGAATATTTAGAATAGGAAACTAATATTAGCGTTGGCTCTGAGGAGTGTGAGTGCCAACTTGAGGAAACAAAGTTAGTTTAAAAGTATAAACGTTGGGAAACTTTGGAAGACAGGTCACTTTTATTTGGTCTTAAGAAAAAAGTAAGGATTGTGTTAAACCCGTTTTTGATACATGTCCCCAGTGAACAAGGTAACCACCATGTTCAGTTCCTACAGTGGTTAAACAGAGACTTTGTAAGTAGCCCAGATAGCTGTGTAATTTGGAACCAGTTGCATCAGCCTTCAGATGGGACAGTAGGTGGTGGAACAGAAGTTTAGGGTTCAAGTTTCAGCATGGCCACTGTTGGGCCCGCAAGGCCCTTATTCCACAAATGCTTGAATTGTGCATTAAAAACTGTATCAGGTGTAAGTCTCTCTGGATTTGAATGTGTGCTAAATGTAAATCATAACCAAATATATTCATTGACCGCAGCTCCTTTTATACAGAAATGAAATACAACCGTAATTCAGCAGACATGCTCCAGATCAAATTGTTGAGTAGATGATATATTACAAACATTCAAGCTGCTGGATGTTGAAACTTAATACTTTGAGAATAAATATCTATACAGTAAGAGTTGGTGATTAATGTCAATGACAAAACAAATTTTAAGTCAATGCCTGTAACTACTCTAGTTCTCATCCATTTTGTACCAGATGTTCTAATGGCTTGTATGTCCTATTGTAGTCCAGTTCTTAATTAACACATTTCTACTGACACAGAAAATTACAGAATAATTGGAAAACACAAATCCTCACAACTCCAAAAGACATTCCAGCAAAACAATGCAATTTAGTATGCAATGCAAAAGTAGTCAAGCCTCTTAGAATAATCGTGGACCTGGCATCCGAGTAACACTCTTGTGTTACATTTGTGTAACTGAATTAAACATCATAATAAATGGTGCTTTGGCTGTACATGCTTTGAAAAATCTGATTACTGAAATAAAATCATATTTATTAATCTGATTTTACATCTGGTTTCTGGATTGGAGTATGTTTTATACATGATCATGCAGAAATCCAACTATGATCCGATGATATGCATGTAAATGCTTGTATACTGTCAGCAAAATATTGAACCTTCTGATTGGTACTCTTTCCTCTCATCTCTGTATTGGTTGCGACTTTATACCATGTACTACTAGTGCCATTTCAGACTGTTGCCTAGGAAATTGTTTATTGCAGTAAGTGTGTGTGTGCATCAATAAATGGGGCACAATGTCCTCTACTGTCTCATAACAATTTTCCTCTTGTGCTTTACCTTATATACTGCTTACAAAAATTAGGGGATTCTTCAAAATGAAATCTCCCTTATGAAATATCCCCTATTTTTTGTGAGCAGTTAACCACTGAATAAAATTTAAAGGATTTGCTCTTAAGACAGAGGTGAAGGATATAGATAATAACCAAAAGCCATCCAATGCAGGTTTACTGAATAAAATCAACCTGCTTGTTAAAGTTGTAATCGAAATGAGAGTTTAGTAGAGTTCAGCTATAATTCATCATTACAACAAATCTGCATTGCTATAAAATAAAATGCTTTTAATTTAACTGATGTTTAATAAGAAAATAGAAATAAATGAAAATTACATTTTTAGGGATGATACTTGGCTCAAATCTGGCATCCCATTAATCTTCAGTGCACTCTCTATAATTGCAGTCAAATAATATTTTCGTTGTGAGAAATCATGCCACAATGTTGCCTTCGTTTCAAAAGAACCTCAAAACTTTCCCTTATTCCTGTCTTACTGAAGAAACACATTCCATACATTTACCAACGTCAGTTCTGATCTGCCTTCAGTCACCCCTACATTAAATATATATAAAAATCTTTATTTGGTACAGATGTGCAGGTGTCACCAATTAGCTGTGTTGAATGTGTTTGAATGCATACATTCTGAACCCTATGAATCTTAAACATGGTTTTGAAATGATCCTTCATGAAAAAGTAATTGGATCCATTCTGCTCTGACATTTCAGCAGGAACATTTTATGGAAAGTCTAACACATGACCAATGTAAACTACACTCTCTGGCAAAACATAAAGAGCTGTTAGGCTTAAATAAAACTTTTTGTGTATGAATGTTATGATGATGATATCTGTAAGTCATTACCATATAAAAGTTTATAAAAAAAAAACGATCTCTCACAAAGAGGTACCCTACACAAAAGAAATCCCTGAGAGCCTTTTTATAGAGTAGCAGGGAAAAGAACTGTATGCCCTCTTGTTGCAATACCCAGTGTCTAATCAGACAATACATGTAAGCATTTACATACCTTCCTGAGAACGAATTGTGTGCAGAGTTTTAGAGCAACCAGACATTTCTACCTGGGTGCGTACTGAACAGAAATAGTATACACACACAAATAAACAATAATCATATTAACACATTTTAATTAGCTAGCAATTGACATAGCAATATAGTATGTTGGTATTTCAAGCTAAACAAGCTAGAATTAACATCACATAAACATTTTACAGAACATTGAAATGTTCATATACAACAGTATACTATATATATATATATATATATATATATATATATATATATATATACACTACCGTTCAAAAGTTTGGGGTCACCTAGAC
>JAVSBV010000001.1:6489508-6506422 GCA_033117975.1 Parotocinclus spilosoma
GAAACTAAAAACAGCCTGAACGAAAAGAAAGTAAAAGGACACAAAGGGGGAAAAATAAAGGGCGGCTTTGAGAGCCGGGGACCTTTAGGCGGCCAGACTGGCCAAAGGTCCAAGGGGCTGCCCGTTACGGCCGGATACCGGGGTCGGCCCCCATAGTGGCCCTATAGCGGCTTCCAGCGGCTAGGGTCCAGGGGGGGCCGCGACCCCTCCAGCCGCGGACCCAAACGCGAGCCAGGCGGGCCGCGGGTCCAGGGAACAGCCCCTTCCAGCCTCGTGTTCCAGGCGCTGTCAGCGGCCAGGGAACACGAGCGGAGGCGTCCATAAAGGACTTTTAAAACGAAACAAAAAACAAACCATTCGCGCAGACAAAAGGGAACACTCAAAACGTAACGTAAGACAGACGGGGGATAACGTAATGAGCCGGCGAACACGGACGTGTCCGCTCGGCTCATATAACAAACCAAATTAACTAAAGATACAGAACAGGTGCGTAACTTAATTAAAACAAACCAATAGGACGCCGCGATAAATCAAAACAGACGCCATAGCTGACGCCGGGAGAAAAGGTAAACAAAACACTAAGGGATCGGGGTAAAATAACATCGCGGCGAACAACGCAAAACAGGACTCGCTACACGGTCCCTAACAATAACCAGTTTGACCAATTTTCAATTTATTGAAAACGCGCATCTCTCTCCTCCCTCCATTGTTTACGTGTGCGTGGTATTACACGTGACTTGTCCTCGTGCTGAAAACGTGACTTAATTGTCGTAAAGGCTGACGTCACTTCCCAAGACGCAAGAAGAAGGCAAAAATAGATCTTTTTACTAAAAAATGAAAAAATTAGTAATGCAAAGTTACTTGGATAAGTAACTTTAATCTGATCAAAGGATTGGAAATAGTAACGCGTTAGATTACTCGTTACTTAAAAAAGTGGTAAAATTAGTGGCCATCACTGGTAACGACAGAGTGCACTCATGTTGCCATGAACAAATGATCCATGCTACTCCAACATGATTTCACAATATATACCATATTTTAATGTTACTTGACTGCTTGGCTTTCTCTGTCATCAAGTGCCCCCATAAATGTTTAATGGGGTGAAAAATCGAGGTAAGTCCACAACAGCCAGCACTCGATTGCCTTTGGACAAAACATTTCAGGGGTCAAAGCTTTAATTTATATTATTATTATTATATATTTTTTTGTGTGTGTGTTTGTGTGTGTGTGGGGGGGTGTGACATTATCTTTGTAATTAATTAATGTATGGTTTTTTAATAAGGTGGTTGTCTCAAACATTTAGCTTCCAGTATATGACAATAGGTTGGTAATGTCATTGGTATTCAAGGTTATGTTGCAGAGTTGTATAAGCAAGTTTACTGGCAGATCATTTTGACCTACCTTACAGTACTGAGCAAACATTTAGGCTACCATTAGATTAGATATAATAATATGTTTTAACAATTTTATAATGATTAGATTTACTGATGTGTTACTATCTTTATTAAAATACAACCAGAACACTTGTATATGCAGCATTAAAAAAACTGAAAGAGAAAAAAACAGCTTCCATATTTTACAGTGTTGAGTATTTAGTATGATCTCCCCTTACACATGAGCATATAAGCTTCATATTGCAAAGGGAGGATTGAGAATGGATTAGTGGAAATGAGCATTATGAAGTGGTAGACCCAAGCTCACTCATTGACAATATGCTATATACAGTATGTATATGGTCATCATACCATATGAATGGTGACCTAAGATTTTTGCACAGTATTGCATTACCACAGAACTAACAAAAGCCACACAACACTGTAACCAATCAAGTCAATTTGCAGAGTCATACACTGGACCGCTGTATACAGGGCCACATATGGTACAAATAATGTGATGTAAGACAATTCCATGGAGTTTGGCACATACACTTAATTATTTATGGACCCGAAATGTGAAATGCATGATACATATGCTTTGGAAGAGGCCAAAATGAGGGTAATTAACCGTCACCCACTGAGTTACAGGCTACATTTGAGTCAGTGCTAATATTTCATATATAGCAATCAGATGAACATTAAGAGTTCATTCGGGGCAGTCAGGCCTTCGTGGACTATAGGCAGAACAGCCAGCCTCCATTGGGTGGCTGAAGGTCACATCCTTTCCCTGCTGTTCATGTAACTTTGGATCTGGATCGTTCCTTTAGCTCAGCGCACGCTAAAAGATAAGTGTGCTCCTGGCTGGTGCAGGCTCTCTGACCATATGGCCACATTCATCATGTATCAGCTCTCATTAAAGGAACCGTCATTAAGTGCTGCGGCTCTGCTGGATGCTGCTGCACACATCTGACAGCTTCTTTCTTCTCACCTGGACTCTGCAGTATAACCAACCTGCCACATAGCACTGCGGAGGCTGTGCTTTCACTGCGCAAACATCCAAACAACCCACGCCAACCAGACAGGTGCCTGATCAGCAAATCCAATAATTAGATTTAATGCATTCTGTTCAGCTGTTATATGATGTTGCTTGACAGTGTGTAAAGCAACACAGCCATATAGGAGAGTGTAACATGCATACAGTATACGGCAAGGGAATTGTCCGTTTCAAATTTCCTGTGTACTAATTATTTAATAATGGTTTGTAGTCATAGACTTAGACCATATCCTATAGGAATTGCATGGGCTATACTCACTAAACAAACACAGGATCTATTTAATGTAATGCATGTGTAATGTATCACATAATTCAAAAAACAAGTGGTCTGCCATAAAATATGTTTTACATCATTAATTGTATGGCATTTGTTCTTCTAAACTCCATGGTGAGGGATCAGACGAATCTAATGAAGAGAGTGTGGCTGTATAATAGCAGAGCATTGAAAACAATGCCATTATTTACTACACTCCAGCCATTTCTGTAAAGAAAAAGGAAGAGAAAATAAATTGGTCCTACTATGTAGCCATTTCTTTCATCTCACACTGACAGAAGTCCCATTAGACAACATAAAGGCATGTAACAAACATACAAAGCTTAAAGGCTAACCCACACCAGTTTTGTTTAAAAACTGTTTAAAGCATCTGTCGATGCTCTATCATGCAGCTTTCTTGTATTTCATTTAATAATGTGATTATTAAACTGCAAACCTGTAGTTAGCCCCGTCACACAGTTTCACAGTTTATGTGCATGTGTGGGTTTGTGTATGTGAGCAGGCGTGCATGTTTGTGAGCATGTGCTCTGTAAAGGACTGGTGCCTTTTCAAATACTACTACTACTGCTACTACTTATGATAATAATAATAATAATAATAATAATAATAATAATAATAATAATAGAATACATTATGAAGTGCCTTTCACAAACCTTTTGAATAAGTGAGTTAGTGAACAGTGAAAATGAAAGTTTAAGTTGAACTTTCAAAGAAGAGAGAGTAAAATAGGCACAAAGAGATTATAGTAGAGAGTTTCCACAGTTCGAAGCAGTTGCACTGAAAGACCTAGCACCTACTGTTGAGAGTACTGTGCGTGGGACAGCAAGAAGACCAGTACCAGGTGATAGGAGGGAGCGAGAAGGGCAGTATGGATGAAGGGCTTTTAAAGTTAGAAGGAGAATTCAATACTTAATGCACTGGTAACCAGTAAAACTGATTGAGGATGGGAGTGATGTGTGATGTTCGAGTTTCTAGTTCATTCATTCATTTATGAGGGAAATGGAGTGCAAGATGAGAATGAAATGAGTGTGATTTGATCCTAAGATCTAGATCTCAAATATATGAAGGCTCAACATGAAGCAGGGTAGTCAACGAATGTCTATGTTTGGTGTGGCAAAAATTGTAACAAATAAAAGAAAGCTCAAAAGAAAATTTCCGAATCTCTGAAATGATTCTTGCTTCATCTTCCGTAGTACCGTGTTCAGACTGGTGCATGCATGTGGCACTGCTGAGAAAATTTGTGACATGCGCACACTTGCAGGAGAATATCAATCTGTGTAAAGTTTGCCCAAAATTCTAATTTCATAATATGGTTTGTGCTTAAAACTTACAATTCATAAGTTCTGCCCCATGCAGAACAGAGAACGTCTGTATTGGCTGAGGTATGGCCATGATAATCAAGAAACAGGGATCTTCTCAGTAGAAGAAGTTTTTCCAGGCTGAAACTTCTTCAGCTGATTGCTGATGCGTGGTCATATATTGTACTTGGAGTTACTTTAGCAGACTATATAACGTTGGGGCTATCATCAGGAAATTACAGTACTTGATCTGGATAAAAGAATCCTAAATGGTGTAAATGAAAATGGAAATCCCAATTTTTGGTAAACGTTAACATACTGTATCACTGTCATTTTTTACAAATTTGCAATTTAATCGCTTTAAGAATGTTACGAGGCTTACCTCGCCCCAACAGCCATTACAGAGCGTCCGGTGATGCCGATCATATTTGGAGTTTAATTGACGATGTGATATCGAACACCTGGTGTTTCTACTATAGTCATTCAGTGCCACGTCTTCACGCTGTACGCTCGGTCTTCTGTTTGTTAAGTTGTGTTGTCTAGCAAATATTCATAACCAGTTAGTAACGTCCTGGGGCTTATAGTGCCGATGAATGCATACGGGGGAAACCCTGGAAGTATTTTCTGGTTCAGGGACAGAATAAGGATTTCTCATCCCTGTCCTACGTCGGCTGGTAAGCCTAGTCTCACTCCGGTTGGCTGCGATTTGAGACGCACCCCGTTCTGGCTTCTTCGTGCACCTTGCGCGCTCGAGTTTGGGCTCATTGTTGCCGATTTGCGTTCGTGCCCCATTCGGGACGCATCACAGCTGCGTGAATCTTCCCCTTTTCGTTTTTGAAATTTGGAGAGCCTTATTCTCTGCCTTTTTAGTTATTTTCCCGTTCTTATTATACGTTGTGGGGTTCCTACTTTCCCGCATTATTGGGTCCTTAACCCAATTCATAACAGAAAAGTTGCATAATTCTCATTGTAATCAGTGATAAGATTGTGTTTTGACAGTACAATGCAGTACTGGTGTTACATGGATAACCCTAAGCACAGATCACATATTGGTGCTCTACTTGCATGGTCTTGTCAGATATTCAGCCCAGGCTGGTTATCTCTGCATGACTCTTGCATGACCTGTCATACCCACGTCTCTCCCAGCAAATTCAGAACATGGCAAGAGCAGTGACATGCGATGCAGTAAAGGGTGACAGAACAGTGCTGCCTCAGCATGCAGACGATTACAAATTTCACTGCTGCTATTTGCTGTTAGCTTTCATCCATCTTGGATGACTGGTGTATACGCCTGAAGAGGGGTTTCCCTTCATGTGACAATGTCTAATTTGTTCAGCTTTCATTCATTTTTACCTTGGCAATAGATAAGTGTGGCATAAAATTAAAGCATGAAGCAATTTGAAAAAACATATTTGCTATCTTTTGTACATCATGAAGGCACTGCGAATTCTGGGAAAGACTCCACAGAACACAGGCAATGTAATGTGTGTGGGCATTTCTAAGCTAGAAGTAGGTGGGCATTACATAATTTGGATTTTAATTAGCTCCTTTTCAACTCAATTCATTATGTCCTTCCTCCTCATAGATTTCTTGTCACCTGGAGCCACTTTAGCAGAACATTCAGCCAAAGATTTGTGTTAGGTGAACCTTTACAGGTGCGCCCTGTTTTACAATGGAGATACGTTATGACAAATCCATTGTAAGTTGAATGTATTCTAAACCAATGTGTTTCATATATACTGTAATTATCATAGTGTAGCCGACCAAAATCATGCTTAAATCACTAATATTAGCATACAGTTTGGACCTGTGTATAATCTACAATATTACTGCATTGTTGTCCTTTTCTACAATGGAAACTGATACTCATTGTTTGTCTTCATATAAAGCCTGTCATTGCGATCCTCTAGTGGAAAACCAACTGGCAAATCAGAGGATATAAAGCTTTTCTAATCTCTGTTGTTGTTGGGATGATATAGCCTTTTAAAATCTCTCCACTTTACATGGACTTGAAAGTCAACAGGTAATTCTCAAATTGTTTTGTAAACCCAAGAATATACCAAAACATGGCTCAGGAATATCTCTTATATCTCTAGCCTCATTTAAACTACATCAGCTACACCATCTATGAATATTAAAGAGCCAACCGCTTGGAAATGGTCTCATATCATAATAGTGGGCTGGATAGTTAACTGCTAATAAGCTACATTAGTTCAAATTTGTCAGGAAGAGATTGCTGTAGCTGCATCATAATTCTCAGCAGGAAATAAATTTAGATTTAGAGTAATAAATCTATTAAATGTAGCATGTTACACTTGCTAAATGAACAGACACAGCATGATAAAAGTTCCAAAGTATAGGTAATGACGTGATCGAATATGTGGTTGGTGTCTTTATAGGCTTTATTAGGAGCATCCTTGATTTGCTAATTCATAGTTCAATAGGGGCAGTATGAAAAACAGATATGAATTGATTTTAAACATGGTTTTGTCAACAGGTGATTGTAAGGCATCCAGGAAAATCTGTGTTTGATAAGTAAAGATGTCAACAAATGTGTGAATACAATATTATAGTTTTGATTAAACAATCTACCTCAAAGATAGATTGGAAGGAATTTAACTTTACCCTCTACAGTGCATAATATCATCATATTAACAGTTCAAGGAATCAGGGGGAATTTCAGTGCTTAACTGCACTACAGTACAGCAGTACAGTCACAAATTCCAATTAAAATTTACCGTACAAAAATAAGCATCATGTATGTATGTATTTATGTATCTCGTTTGACTTATTATATATTATATTATACTATTATATATTATATACTATTATATAGCTACACTACATTACCCTGACACAAGGCGGGTAGGAGGTCACAGTGGCGACACAGGTTGTACAGAGGGAGCGGTCTCAATACATGAACAAGAGCTGTGTCATGATAATAACAGAGATCTGGCTGAATGAATACATTACCAAAGATGCTTTCAGGCTAGCAGGCCACTTGTTTATTGAGCAGACAGAACTCTTGACTTCAGCAAGACCAGAGGGGGTGTTTGTATTTATACTAACAAAAAGATGGTGCACTGCTACAGACAAATATATATCTCCCCAAGCCCAGAGTTTCTAAAGCTGAGGTGCGGACCTTTTATTTGGCCAAAGGAGCTTACAGTTGTCACTGCTCTCATAGTTGTATGTGTATTTTCCTACATGAGGTGAAAATAGCTTGGATCAGGTTTACACCATCATCTCAGGAGCATATAAAGCTTATCTTAGGACATTCATTTGCCCCTGTCCTTAACACCAATGAACAAATGACTGCTTTGACTGCCTTGAAAGCAGAAATTGAGACCTAGTTATGCAAATGTCTGTGCTAAAAATGTGACAACATGCATACCTGTTAAGATGCTTTCCAATGAAAAGCTATGGATAAATGGCAAATTACAGGCTATTCTATAAGAACTACTACTATTTTGATCAGAAGACACAGAGGCCCCCCCAAAATGTTGAACTATTCAGAATTTCTGATATTTTAATATGTTAATGATCATCAGAATAATTTTTGTCAATTTCTCGGTTCCTCTTTAACTGAATGATGATTAGAATGATGGCAGGTTTTCTCACATGAAGAGTTGCCACAGCATTGCTATTGGGTCAGTACTTTAAATTAGCCATTGCAAAACATTAATTTTAGTCTTCTTTTACCAATTGTTGGTAGAACAGCTTGTGTGATTAGAGCGGCTTTCTTGCTGTTTGACCCCATAGTCTCTTGATGTCCTGCCATTTTATTTTTCAATTTGCTGGTCTAATTCTTTTTCCATCAATGATGGCAAGCCATCCTGGCATAGATGCAGCAAAACAGGGCAAAATCATGACCATTCCATCAACATGTTTCACAGATCATTTTCTTATCATTTAACCAAAGATGATATTTGACATAACCATCCATAAATATTTTTTTCCAATTCCCTCCTGACGTGTCAGTGTTCTCTTTTTGTAGAGCAATGGCTTTCTCCTTACAACCCTACCATGTCCACAATTGTTGTTCTGCTGATGGTTGGAAAGTTAGGGGTTTAATTTATTAGGAGTTGGATCCATGGGTCCTTTTGTGACCTTATAGGTTTATACATGCTCTTGCTCAATCTATGTTGGTGGCCATTCCTGGTCTCGCTAAATCTACAGGATCCCTATCGGGTTTCAAGAGTCGGAGCCCGTGATGCAAAACCAACAGACAGACAACAAATGTGGGGAAAACCAAAGAACATTTATTTAACAAAAACACACATATCAGGCATTTAAAACTATACTTAAAAAGAAGTCCATACACGAGTCCGGGGGGAGGCCCAGAGTCCTGTGGTGGGGCCGCAGGGTCCACTCCTTAGCTGACCAGGGGTCCGCAAACAGCCTGGGTACCAAGGGGCCGCTGGAGTCCGTAACTTTGAGGTCCAGGGCGACAGGGTCCCAGGGGTAGCGAATGGGCTGGAGTGAAGCAGGTCCCAGGGTGGCGGGGGGGTCGCAGTACCGCCATAATGGCTCCACGCCAGAGGGTCCAGAACGGCTTCCTGCCGGGGGCCAGCAACAGCGCCTGTTGGAGCCGGGGTACCGTGAACACGCCCACGAAAACGGAACTGAAAAACAACTAAAAAACAGCCTGAACGAAAAGAATGTAAAAGGACAAAAAGGGGGAAAATAAAGGGCGGCTTTCAGAGCCATGTATCTAAGGACGGCAGGGATGGCCGAACATCCAAGAGGCTGCTCGTTACAGCCGGATACCGGGGTCGGCGCCCATATTGACCCTTTAGCGGCATCTAGCGGCTAGGGTCGGGGTGGAGACCCCTCTTGCCGCAGACCCAAATGCGAGCCATACGAGCCGCGGGTCCAGAGAACAGCCCCTTTCAGCCTCGTGTTCCGGGCGCCATCAGCTGCCAGGGAACACGAGCGGAGGCGTCCATAAAGGACTTTTTAAAAACGAAACAAAAAACAAACAGTGGGCAAAGACAAAGGGAACACTCAAAACGTAACGCAACACAGACGGGGGATAACGTAGATATATATATATATATAATATATAATAAAACTAATTAACTGATAATGAAAAACAGGTGCATAAATTAAAAGACAAACCAATAGAACGCCGTGATAAATCAAAACAGACGCCATGACAGACAAAATAGATCCTTGCTTTTTAAATACAACAGTGCATTTACTGACAACTGGTTGACTGAGTGAAAACACCTGACTTTAATGTCACCTGCTTAAATGCTAATCCTAGATTTTTACTGCTCACAGATTGGATTATTTTCCTCCTATGAACAACTGACCAAATCTAATATTTTGAAACAAATGTGTTTGTCACAAACTTCAAGCAGCAATGTACTTCATAAATACAATTCCTCTGTGGAACAGATGAACACCTGCTTTACATCAACAACAGGTGAAGCACACTCTAAGCAGAATCAATATCATCAAAACAGCTGGTCCAGATGGAGTCTGAGGTTTTATTCTGAAGGTGTATGCAGAACAACTTACAGAGGCCTTCACCAGAATATTTACTACAGCTTTTAATACAAGTAGCCACTGTTTCCACCTGTCTGAAATCCACCACCATCATCCCCATACCCAAGATTCAATCAATGAAATGCATGAATGACTATCATATATTTGCTCTAACCCTCATAACCATGATATATATTGAAACACTTGACATTAACAATTGACATGACATTAGTGCATAATAAAACAACCACTAGACCGGTGGCTGTCAAACTGTTTTTGTAGTGCCTCCTTTTTGTAAATAAGAATATTGTTGAGAATATTTATGCTCTCCACTTTGAGGACCAGTGCACTAGGCAAACGCTAGTTTGCACACCCACTTAAGTGTTTAGGGTATACTTATTTCTGCCACTGACTATTTTATTGTACATAGTGCAATGACAGTTAAGTTTCTTATATTTGATTTTCTAAAAAATGTATTCCAACAAGACTAATTAATTATATTCACACTTCCATTGACACATTGGGATGAAATTTAAGCAAAGGGCACTTAAATCAATCTCCAATCCAAGTCGTTGAGGTTTAAAGGCATAGCTTAAGAGTCCAACCATGGCAGGTTGGCTATTCTATGGCTTACACCCATGACTTACCACTAATCTGATACATTAATCACTGTCTTTTTAGTTTCCATGATTTTTTTTTTATCTATAGAAGTCAATTAAAGTCATATACCCAGGTATCACATATAGACATGATTGACTGTGTCTGAGGGAGGTAGGCTGATTGGGGAATCATGCCCTGGCACTGCAACAATGACCCATTTCCAAATTTTCAATGAACCGGGCATTAGTATGTATGGTTTCTGGGGTACATGCTCACCTGTGCCCTAAAAAATCAGGAATAGGCTCCAAAAAATTGTAGGTAATCTGGGCTTCAAAGCTTTCAGTAGTTCCTGCCAAATAATGGTGAATATACAAATATGTAAGTATGCAATGCAACAATAAGTAATTAGAAATGTGATGCCATGTAGATTCTTAGAAACAGGGTTTGTCATACTGGAATGTTTCCACTGCTTCTGACCAAATACATGGACGAGTTCTCATTGATCACGTTCTGGCACATTTTGATCATCAGCATTAACTGGTACTTTGCCTCTCGGCTCCATGGAACATGATGTTATCCAACATGAGCTAATTGACTCTGGGACTAGACTTGGCAGTGGCTGCACCTCTCTGATCGAGCTTGAGGCCATGATGTTAAAGACGGAATAGATAGCTCATGGCTTTGTGGTGTGAGGAGGTGGGCGCTAGAAATGAACTGGCTAAAACTGGACTGCATTCAGCTACTAAAGTGTTTGGTAACTTACCTCAAACACTGCTATGGGCATATGGTGCTAGTGCAAATTGCACAATTAGCTACAGTATGCAGTATTCAAAAATAGCACACACATCCCTGACTCTTTCATGTCACCCCTACTAAAGATCACTGAGATACTACGGAACGGGCTGGGACACATTTGCATTTTTATGCGTGAATTTTCCAGGCCTTCTGGCAAATTACAGCCCATTTTACTGTCACTGAGATATTAACAAGAATTATCTTTAAATCAAGTGACTGGTGGCATTTAATGAGTTTGGATGTGCATGCAATGTAGGCATATGCCTGTGTGTGTTTGTAGGCATTAATGAGCTCCAGTGGGTTCTCTCACTAATTAATCATGTAGAGCTTAACAGAAATAATAGATAAACAAATACATTGTGGACACTAATGTGGCAGTGTAATAAAGCACTACAAAGAGTTCAAGGACGCAATTAGTTTTGGGAAATAAATCAAACGTCTTTGTTGGTTGGTGCTGCATCTCAGGCAGCATGAGCTTGAATGGCATTTTGTGTAATCCCAGGAATACTGAAGCCCAGTTAACATTTCTGTTTCATGTAATAAAATGTGTAGCTGGCAAAGCTGGGCTCAATTTTATTTCAATTCATTTGATTCAGCTGCAGATGAAATTCAGATAATGAGCCGGATGGCTGCAAATGACATTTAAATATCATTTTATTAGTTGCAGTCAAAGTAAAAGATGGGTTTGCTCTGGTGATTAAAAATCTGACTTACTAATCAGAAGATTTCAAATCCTGGCTTTGCCCCTGCCAAGCCCTGTTATCTTTTACTGGGTTCTCAGCACTAAATATCAGCTTAGCAGGTGTAGGGCATAATAATTGAGTGTGTCTGGAGACAGGCTGAGGTTAAGAGAAGATCTTCATTTTGCAGAGATTGTTCAAACACAGAACAGAGAAACACACTGTTGGCATTTTGTTGTTGTATGGTTTCTGTCTGGCTCTTCTCTCAGACTGCCTGACCTGATATCCTGAGATGGGAAAAGCAAGAGAGCTCTAGGGAAAATGCAAGTTTAGATCTTTGTGGACAAGGACTCATAATGCAGCAGTATAATGCTGCAAAATCACACCCCATATCTGTGCAACAACTTCTTGAAGACCATCAGAAATCAAGGAGTGCTGATTGACATGGACCTTTCTCCATAGCCACATTGTATTAACTAGTATTAATGAGGGCACTTGGATACAAAAGTGGAAGATCATGGATCTTCAGATTTTTAGATGTATATTATATAGATAGGTAAATCCATACATACATAAAAACATGCATACTGAAGACACATACATACTGTAGATACATAGGTGACTGCTTTATTTTAGATATACAGTATATTTGTATTGCAGCAGCAATGTATAGGCACCTGACCTAAATTCCATTGAACATTTATGGCGTGAGAGACACAATTAGCACAGAGGCTGCAATCAACATCCGAGACCCTAAGGTTAGGGTGGCGCATGGGGGTGGTCTTTGAACCTTGCATGCCCAAGGGGTGGAGCAGCTGGGACCCTTGCTGAAGGAGCTCATGCGCACTCTGCATTTCGGCAGAAGTAAACGATCGGGCAGGCGGGGGCTCTCGGAGGGCACTTGCCCCTGCCCGGCAATGAAGAGAAAACCACCTATTAATGAGGTTCTGCAGGTTAATTTATGTAAACTTTGTCAAGGCCCACAAGGAGTCCTCACTAAAGCATCCAATCCATAGTAGTGACAGGCGGTGTGTAGAAAAGGCAGAGACTTTATTAATGTGAGCTTCTGACCCACGCTTACTGGAAATTCCTCGTTCATGGGGAATAACTGCAATTGCCTCTTGGCGTTGTTTAGGCACACCCTTCCATTGTGGTGTGTGTGGCTCTAACGACACAATAGGAATGCTTCTTAGAATGCCTCTTAATCATGGTTTTGAAGACTGGACACTCAGCCAATGGCATCCAGGGGGTACCGGGGAGTCAGGGTCTGGGACAGGCAGTGGCTCACCTCACAGCAAACCGTCACTCCCGAGATTTCAACTATGATCTTTCTAACTGCAAAAAATTAAATATATTCTGGCACCAGACTTGACCTCCATTGGTTTAAGATACACTCAGTACAATTACAGGGCCTTGAAAGAACAAGATACAGGCGGTAGAAATATATACAATATTTAATACAGCAGACATTCATAAAATGAATATAACTTCAGAATAAGCAGAAAATATTTAATTGTAATATTTACAAAGTATTATAATACTACTTAAGATTTAATGAACATTTTCATGAACTTTATCTGCTCAGCTCAATCTCAGCTCAATTTAATCTTGCTCTAGGTACCAGTGTCTGTTAAATTGAGTTCACACAGGTGTATATCCTCTTTCACACATCAATTCTACACAGTAATTTGCCAGACAGGGGTGTAATTTGGAAACGTAACTGATGCAGCAATTTATCAAGTTAAAAACATTTCAACAGTTCTTCGGTTGACTCCATTGTGAACACATGCTAATACATTACCTGTTCAGAAACGCTGCACCTGCTTGGGTGAATAATTTAAAATTTAGCAGTAAGGAGAAAATAGTAGGATTGTGACACAGGAGAGAGTGTGTTTAAAGCTGAAATGACTTTAACTGTCCAGTCTCACTTATGACAGGATGTGTTTCCCACTTCAGCCTGGTGTCTTTTAATGCTTCTTAAGTGTCTTGTGTAAGATTTCCTTTCCACTGTTACCTCCAGGTGCTCATTTGGGGCCAAGACTCTGGACTTTGTGATACTGTTGCAGCTAGTGATTATTTACCTTGGGTTACTGTCTTGGGAGTTTTAAGTTTCCCCATGTTCATATAAAGACTGGCCGTTTTAAATTGAGAAATCATTAAAGTGTGAAATCATTTGTTGTGGATTGAAACATGTCCATGTACTTCTGTGTTTCCAGAACTGTTTGGATAGATGCTTTTCAGACATGTGCCTGGTAAAATATTTGGAATGATTATGGTTTTGCACCGAGGTTTATCATTATTATGCTGTTTTAGGCTGATGGTAAAGAATTCCTGTTCGATCTCAACCCTGGACTTCAACTGTAAATTAGCACATGACCAGTGAGTTTTGACTTGTGTCATTAACATTTTTGGTATTTTTTTAAAATAAAAACAAGACAACAAAGCTAGCGCAACCAATGCTTTCTTGGTGCTGGATGGTTTTATACAATCATCATGAAATCCAAAGAGGAGGCTGATCAGAGGATCATTCTATTCTATTATTGCTTCTCCAGCAACTGTCCAGTGGAGCAGGCTTATTTCTGCACCCTATGTTCTAAAGATGTAGGTGCAGAATATGGTGGTGGGTGTAAAGCAAATACAGTACATATGTTCATAGGGTAAACATTTAGAGCATGGAAACATTAAGCACAACATATAAATGATACACGAAACAAGCTGAGCAACAAAGGAACAGCTTGTAACATAAAACTACATATTTAGGATATTATGTGAAATAGGAAGGAGGGAGAATGCAAAAACTTGAGGCCAAAACCGTGATTAGGGGGAATTAGGTTTGTTTCTAAGGACCATCTGGAAAACCATCTCCCATCTTTCTAGTGCTCTTTGTTTCTCCATCATATATGCAGACTCATATGCACGCACATGTGCACACACAAACCCGAAATTGCTAAGGGCTGTAGCGTTTGGCCTTGCTAGTGAAGCAGGAAGTCTCACTGTTAGGCAGGAAAATGGGGAAGCAGTTTGTATTTTTCTCATTTTTTATAATTGTAACATCTGCAGCCATAGTGACTTCATTACTGCTTTTTTCTTTTTTTTTCTCTCTTCTCTTCACAGCCCGCTCCCTTTCAAACTTCCAGTACATCCAGCCTGAACAGACCAAGCTGTTCATCATTGCCTACTATGTCTCCAATTTGCTACGAGTAATCCCGGGAAAGAATGGTAAATAGAAGGATGAGGGAAATGGGAGCCAGTAAGTTAACTTAATACTGATCCCTCTTCTTTCTAAAGACGTTCTCGACCTGCCACTGCTCATGCCCTCGCTCATATTAATTAGCGTTGCCCATGGCTCTACTTTTCATTTTAATGTTAATAATGTCATTAAACATCCCAGCTCCTTGTGCTTGAGTACGAAAAGGACATAGGCCAAATGAAAATCATAAGTGAGGGCACTCCAGTGGTTCAACAAGAGGGAAGACAGATCCAGCCAAAAGAGGCAGGAAAATATGGTCTCTTTGGCAGACGTTCTGGAAAACCAACTGCCCCCAATTTTTCAGCTTAATGTCAATTCCTAAGTTTTAATTATAACGACAAACTTTGTAATTCAAATGGGCATTTAATAAAATTAAAACTAATTTGATATGTACTCTTGTTTTTAGCTTAAATTGTTGCTCCTCTTACTGGTATTACCCTAAACATAAATCTATCAAAAGTTAACAAATTTACAACTTGGTTCACTGGCAGCATAGCAGTTAGAGCTATTGCATCACAACACCAGAGACCAGGGTTTGAGTCCTGGCCCATCCTTGGTTCCCAGTTTAGTTCTACATTCCAAATATTCCAAGTTAGGTTAATTGGAATTACTGATACAATCTTAAAATTCAGGCAATGCAAAATTATGGGTCTTGTTTAAGGACCCACCTGTGGCAGCATGGCATAGGTGAGATTTGAACCCTGGTCCAGAGTACATTCAACTTCCAATCATGAAATGGGAACTACATGTATGTTCAAAGTATCAGAACTACTGTGTCACTATGGTTCACCATTTTGTTTCACAGACCATAATGTATGGATGTTAAATGGGTGCAAACCTGTATTTCCTCAGTCAGTCTCCAAGAATGCTTACGCACACAGCTACGATGCAGAAGTCTGAATGCAAATTTCTCTATGTGACTTCTGATAGAGCACTAGATATCACCATAACCTTCAAACTGTGCTTGGCAGGATGCTACACATTTTATGGTTGGTTTGGCCTGGGGATATTTTGTTATTCCTCCTGCCAACAAGTTTTGATTTCTATGCTCTAGCAAGGATAATGTTTACCGTATTGATGTAGGAAGCAGCTTAACAAAGATGTATACAGATAAAAAATGTAACAGTCACAAATGTCGCATTCGCTTAGTCTTGCATCAGCTCTGACAGGCCCACAATGCCTCTAGCTAAAGGGCTTTATTAGGAGGATAACAATCCATCTTGTTTGTTTTCTGCACTATTTCAAAAGTAGGACATCGGTGTAATGGCGAAATGCCTGAGATCAGCACATGCTAGCCTAAACATTTTTGTATGCCTCTTTATTCCTCGGAAAGCGCTGCCTTTCTAAATGACAAAGCTCTGCTCACGACGGAAGATATGTATTGATTTAAGACAAGGACTGTGTGAAACGCTGAGCAAATGTTGATTGTCAGCTCACAGAATCGTGAGCTCTCGTTAGATGTTGCTCAGGCTGTTGTTTCATTCAGAGTAATTACAGAGCGTTGAACGTTTCAGGATCAGTAAGACAGTGGATGTAATTGCTAAGCTTTTGAATGTTTCCCTGTGCTGCATACCATCCGCCATGCTGTGACTTTCTTTGACAGCCTGATTGCAATTACGTTAAAGAACTGCTGAAAAGCAGAAGAATAAAGCATCCCTCCAGCCTTTATATCAGGGGGATTGGTGAGGTCTAACACCTGCTTCTTTTCTAACCCTGCCAAATTTTTTTTACAGAAACTGGGATCACTAAAAGGAGAAGATGCTAACATGAAACGAAAGCAAGCTGTAGTTAATGTGCCTGAATGACTGTGGTGTATAATTTTCCATGACCCCAGACTAATCTCTCTGTGACATTACTATTTTTTTTTATACCATTTTCACCATATGCAAACTTCATTTGCAACTACAGGTAAGTGTTTATTAATGGCCTTGCAGTCAACGGTTATTTACAGTGCATCCGGAAAGTATTCACAGCGCTTTACTTTTTCCACATTTTGTTACGTTACAGCCTTATTCCGAATTGTATTAAATTAATCTTTTTCCTCAAAATTCTACACAAAATACCCCATTATGACCATGTGAAAAAAGTTTTCTT